>VOMN01095883.1:0-18236 GCA_014899125.1 Orchestia grillus
AATCTTGTATTTAGCCCCACGTCAGAGTTCGAGAGAGAGAGAGAGGGTTCCCACTCGCCAGGGGCTAGGAGCTCGTAGAGCTCACAACTGGAGCACAACTCAGTGGGGCTCAAAGTATGCTTCAGTTTTAACACTTTAGTCCGCTAAGTTCGGTACTCGTTAGAATGTTGGCATGAAGTGTTTGTTTGTTGAAGCAGAGCTTGTCAGTGGAAGGAGACTTCCGTGAGGAGAGGCGGTGACGCTAGAGGAGAGAACATTTCCGCCGGTCGAGGGTAGCAGACAAGACATTTTCTCTTGCGAGATCAGTGTAGATCATTTCAATGGTTAGCAGAAATGTGTAGATGGAAGTCCAAATTAGAACACCTGAGAGGTTAGAACTGAGTTTCTGTTGTAATTTTAACTCTATTAGCAGGTTATAAGAGCGCTGCAGTTAGCACTTCTACTCTGTTGCCAGCTTATAACAGTTACAGTTGCATTACAACTCTATTGGCTGGTTATAACAGCGTTACAGTTGCATTACAGCTCTATTGGCAGGTTATAACAGCGTTACAGTTGCATTGCAGCTCTATTGGCAGGTTATAACAGTGTTTCAGTTGTATTACAGGTCATAGGCAGGTTATAACAGTGTTTCAGTTGTATTACAGCTCAGAGGCAGGTTATAACAGCGTTTCAGTTGTGTTACAGCTCAGAGGCAGGTTATAATAGCGTTTCAGTTGTGTTACAGCTCAGAGGCAGGTTATAACAGCGTTTGCATCGTTATATGTGTTAGTCTAATTCATGTCCATTTCAATTTTAGATGGGGTGGGAAAGATGGTGTGACCTAAAGTAGCAATTTGATTGAGAGGAAGTCACGATATTACTAGTTCAGTTTTACGTGACTTCTTTGAGCCGTGTGCACGTGTTGTGCATTTTTTCTTGCCCAAGACCGCGTTGCAGTTGTACGAGAGTTTCGTGGCCGTTAGATTTCAGTCCTCGCCATCCAGGCTTTTGGGAAATTGACGTCGGAGGCATGTGTCCCGTCACACACTGTCTGGCTTCTTTCTCAGGTTGTAGAGGGTGGGCGTTGTGTCGTCCTCTAACTTGGCGCATCAACATAGTTTGAATGGGCGTTGTGTCGTCCTTTAACTTCGCGCATCAACACAAAAGTTTGAATGGGCGTTGTGTCGTCCTCCAACTTTGCGCATCAACACAAAGAGTTTGAATGCTGAGCACACTGGTTCAAGTGATGGTATTCAGTTCAGTCCAAATGACATACCAGGAGTTGTCGCGTGGCTTGTAGCTAAATTAAGTCTAGTGTACGGAGTGTCGTTTTAGTAAGGACATCTACCCTAGAAACATTTATTTTTGACTGCTCATGTGCGCTTGGTTGTTCGTATTAATAAGCTATTACGTTTTTTTAGGTTTATGTAAGACGGCTAATACTGTGTTGGTGATAATTCCTGCTGATGTTTTTCGGCAAACTCTAGTGCTGGGGACAGCTGCTCAGGAACTTCTAATTTCCTAGATGGATTTCGTTGTTGATGTAACACAGAACCAGCTAGAACTAGCGTCAAGTTCAGACTTGCTTTTGGAATTCAATGACTTCTGGAAACTATCGATAGAAGCTTGTTGTATTTGTATGAATTTTACTTATTTCCTTTAATTTACTTCCTGTTGAAAACTTTCTTTTTCCCATACAATTGGTCCAACAGACCCTGGAGGCAAAGGCAAAGCAGATTTGCACAAGTTTTCTGTCGTGTTATTAGCGACCAACCTCATGAGCTCGTCGGAAGTTCTCTCAGTCTGTGTACCTCGCACGTATCCACAATTGTCTCTAATCACATAATCTCGAGTCCATTAATCTTGCTTGTCATTTGGCCTCTGTAGTCAATATTGGCGACCCAGCGTGAGTGCAGCAAGAGAGTTCCGTCCGACAGTTTGTGTTAATGACCACGCTTGTGTTCTGCCACCTTGTATGTGTACAGGCTTAGTGCGTAGTTGATGTCAAGTTCTGGAAACTAACCACGATCATCGCCGATTTTGACGTGAGTGAATTGAGTCTCTCGATCAATACGCGTGTCGAGGCATCATTAAACTCCTCTCCAAACTCGAATACGTGAGGGCTGTCGTGTGTGAACCGTCGTGCCCAGTATAAAACCATCCATCAGTTCCAGCAAACAGCTGCTCTATCTTTTTATTTGCGTCATATAACACTCTCTATTTGCTTCCTATGAAACAAATATTTTCCGGGATATTTACTACTCGCTCTAGTTGATACCGCTTAATGCAAAGGACGACTGTAGAGCGGTTGTTTTGTAGAACCCGATCTAGTGCTCTACGCTGGGGACGACTCAGGCGCTGTACGGACTCGGGCTGAAAGATCCAAGTAATTTTAGAGCTAAATATATTCATGCCATGCAAGAACTATGGGTCACACCTCGGAGAACATACATTTACCGTATAGAATTTGGAAAAATGCGCGGGAGAAGGTATTGTCCGTGCTACTCCACCGTGCTGCCGAGGCGTGTGTGCCGATGCCTCTGTACCTTTGCCAGCACCGCGTCGCGGAACACAGCTTTCTGGTCGCCTGCCATAATGGATCATAGGGCTTTGTTCTCGCCCTCAAAAAGGAAAGCTTCAAGGCCTAACCCTTTTGCGGGCAAGAGCTGCATCAGTGCCAATAAATGGCTACTATATGAAACCTTGTACTATCTGTACTGTGTATGTTAGGAACGTGTTCTAAATTTCATCCTAAGAGTAAATTTTATTCTTGATAATAAAAACTTGGCCCTACCGTGTGCAGAATAGATAATTTAAGACTACACGGAGGAACTGTTGAACAACCCTGTAGTCACTCTTGCCCGCTAAAGGGTAAACCGTATTCCAAGGCCCAAACGATCGCCCTCGTGCTACTTCTCGCAGACTTATTTTTATTATTTGACTGTCATTCGTTGACGCTTGCGATGACTTTTATTTTAACTCATTTTCCAGGTATTAATTTTAGCCCAAGTTTGAGGACGTTGTTTAATAAAAGAAATTCTTTTTTAATGAAGAACAAGGCTAAATTTACACAATTGCTTGCCTGTTTAAGTGCAATATTTTGTTTTTATGTGTGTACTATAATTTATTAAGGTCTTACTACTTGACCAAACTCGTGCAATCTAGGCTTCATCGTTCAAACTGTAACATGTGATCTTCACTTTATTCGAGTTATCTTTGTGTTGTATTCCATTTGAACCCCCTTGATGACAGCAGTGAAGTAGTAGTCTAAGTCAGAAATTTGAATAAAATGTTTGTGCTGGTATATGTATAGTGAAACATTCCAATGGATTGTTATTGCATTGCATCGCTTCTTCATTGTTTCGCGTCCGCCACTCCCTAGAAATCACAAACACTTGCGTGTGCTGCTGTAGTTCTAATTGACCGCCGTTGAGTAGAATGGTGAATTTCGTTGTTTTTTAAGTATTGTTACCTTAGAGACGAGAGCTTTCCTAATTGGAAGGTGGTGGAGCTGATCTAGTTGTCTGAGCGCGCCGTAGAGCCGTAGCTGTACACGGCTTCATCGCTACGCAACAACAGACCTTGTGTGTGGTGTGGTCGTGTTGGCCGTATTGAACTTATTTCTCCCTCCTGCGCTCTCACAAGAAGAAATGGCGTTCACAACATTTTATCACGACGATATCCCTGAATGTTCTATAACTTCGCATCCCTGCTTTTGCCGCTGTTGATTCTCCCCCGTAGCGACTACTGCGGAAATATTTGTATACTCTTGCTAAATTAATGTTCCTAACTAATGTCACTGCAACCCTCTATCGTACTCATAATCTTAAGTCACTAAATGCCTACAAATTTCGCTTTTTTTTCATAAGAAAAATCTTGACTGGCAATTCGCCGTAGATTTCTGGCAGCCTTGTTGCGTTAGTGGCAGCATCGTGTTCCCAAGCGTGAGGTTGAGTCCGCCCTGTAGTGTCGGTGAGGCGGCCCTAATAAATTTACCGTTGTTCAATTGCTCGCTAACTTCATTGAATCCACACCATAAATGGGGAATCGGCGCCGTTTAGTTGATTGCCCATCAAATTTTCATGGAAACGAGAATACATTGACACGAAGAGTAGTGACTCTGCGCTGCTAAATTCATTATATTTTTATTACCTCAACACGAATTCGTTGATTAGAACATTCAGGTACTTCTTTTTGTTTAGATTTTGAATTAGTTTACATTTTCTATAATGCATTTCGGACGTTAACTGACTTCATTAGAAAGAGCAGGAAGTTTAGTGAAGTTACTCCAGTATGATGTCAGGATCTTTTCCCTATAATATAATAAATTATCTTGTGTAGCAAAATAAATTCTCATGTGTATATAGTGTTGAGTTTACTACAGCTCAAGGCCAGTATCAAAAAGTTGATCAGAAACTAAGCTCTGGCATTGCCAAAATTCCATTTTTTGACCAAAACGGCACTTGTATCTTAATTAAATGATCGTGAGGCTCTCTGAGGAATATATAACCCTGTCCACCTTCGCGAAAACGGTTTCATACTCAAGTTAAGGCTGCTTGTCTTAATATCGCTGCATTTGCACGATCTGTCGGCATCTGTATCATAGCTTCGTTCGTTCAGAGCTCACCAAAGGTGTCACTGGAGTACTGGGTTGAACAGTGAACTCATTCTACGGACAGATTTACCCTCATTTTTTAGGAAATTAGTATCATTTAGTATCATTGATATTTAGGTTTGTAAAAGGACGTTGTGCCAAAATGTGTAATAGACTACACGTTGTACTGTAAGTTACTGTTAATATTTCCCCGTTAAGTGACTGTGTGCAATGAAGATCTGATAGTTACTCGAGAGCCGTAGCTGATGAATAAATTTGTACGAGAACCCAAGTTCAATTCTAATTACCCTTTACACTTCAATAAAGCGACGCTATGCTCATTCTAGAGTTGCTGGGGGTCTGAAGCGTGCGTGGTGTCGAGTTTTTGTTGAGCAAATAGCTCTTTTCTTCCTCTCCTCTTCGTTGTTTTTCTGTGGTATTCTCTCTCTTTTGTAACTCTTATTGCGAATCCCCATCTTTCTGTGGTAGATCCAATTCTGGTCATTGGTTTGTTTATGGATTTTGAAACTTTTCATGACTCCCAATAGAATTAACTACTTCGAAAATTTATTTCAGACAAAGAAATGGTTAACGTATTTTCTTCATTCATGTGAGAGAGATCAGAGTGTCGGCCTAAACAGGTGCTCATACTTCTTCCCTAATTCATGTGTCGTCCAAGTCGGGACGATTTATACTTCGAGGTTCCAACACATCGTTTACCTTCACCCTCCAGTGCTTGTCATACCCATAAGTTGACAGAAAGTTACTACTCTCTGTCTGAATGAAATTTGTTGAGGGGATTATTTACCTTTCGTTTTCTGCATCAATTCTAATCGAAATCAGCTGTGACTTCAGTTGGTATTTCAGTAGAAACTTGGTGTAGTTTGCGAAGTCATTTTCAGTTTATCTCCTTTGGGATGTCCCATTCACTGGACGTAACTGTTTTGCCTTCTCGTTTGATCCAAGTTACCGCTTCTCGGCGCTGCCAACTGTTGTAGTCGTGGGACGTTACCGTCTGACCATCTTCATTGCTCAGGTTGACATTTTCTTTCATTGTCTTGGTGTATTTTTTGGGTGTCAACTCGACGTAATTGAAAGCTGTGTTATATTGAATTCCATTTTAGTTATTCTATCGCTGTGATTTGAACATTTTTGCCGTGGCAATTAACCATCGAGTCCATCACCCGACGCTTGCAATGAGGTTTAAAGGTTGAGTGGTCTGACCTGTTGACTAGTAAACGTCCAATTTTGAAGCGATCAATTGTAGTGCTAAGTTCTAGTAGAGATGTGGCGGTGCGCTTCGTAACTGTGGTGTGCATTTGTCCCAGGACGAGCCTACTTCTGCTGGACCTTCTCTGGAACGCTCCCTCGCCGTCCGAGAATCTGCCGAGAAACAGGAGCCCAAAGCTCATGAAGGACGTCATGCATGGCCACCAAATTTAGGAAAAAGAACGGATCAAAATTTTCAAGTCGATGATCAAACTTGGCAAAAAGAAGTGGACTTGAACCGACAGAGATGTGCTCGTCAGACGGCCGGCCATCTCACAGATGAGAGTGGAGTCAGCGGAACCAAAATTGGCTATGACTCCGTGGACACGGAACTGGGGAAGGTCATGTCGTCTGCTGCGCACGACAATTCGAGCGCTTCTCTAGCTTGGCTGGAACAGAGTGTCAACTCTCGCGAAGATTCTAACTACGCATCTAGTTTGAACCAACTGTTGAGCACAACGAATCTGCAACCATTCGCAATCGGCAATGAGAGCAGCTCTTTGACAGCTGCTGTTGACGACTCTCCTCTTCCATCCTCGTCTTCTAGAACCGTCAATCCAGCATCAGGGAGTGGCTCCAGCACTCCGTATTTGACGAGTATTACGAGTCCTTCTTCTGTGAGTTTTTTCGATCAAATTTCAGCTCCGTCGGTGCTGAGCGTTGCTGAGGAATACAGCGCTGTGTACGATGCTGGGTCTCACGTGTGCGCTGTGTGCAGTAAACCATTTGTGCAACGGTGCCTGCTCAAGCGGCACATGAAGATTCACGATGTAGGGGAGAAGTGTAAGTGTCATTTCTGTCCTTTTGAAACCACGTTTAAGTTTAACCTCAAGTCCCATATGGCGCGTAAACACCAGCATTTCTGCGATCCTTCTTGCCAGTTGGGCAGAAATTCTCTGTAGCTTTGTTGTTCATCAACTAAACTTCTTCAGAGTTCACGCCCAACATTCCTTTCTGAATGTTGGCTTAGGAAAGATTATCAGTGTAAATATGAAATAATTGGCGGTTCTCAATTTTGGTATTCAGGCTGAATTTTTACTTAGTTATTTATACTTTTGGCCAATACTTAGTTTGGCGTTGAGATTGCAATCACTATAGTTTATAATTTATTCTTACGTTAGTGAGTGATGAACACAATTGTGCTCTCCACAAATTCGCGTGTTAAGGTGAGGGCTCGATTTGGTTGCCTTGGAGTGATGTAACGCTGATCACTAATTCCTAATGCTCAAAAATTGAAGCAGTCCAATCATCAGCAGAAGTATGTTTAGCCATTTGTATTGCGCAATTTGCATACCACGTGTCCTGTACGACTTGCATATCGTGTGTGTCGTATACTATTCGACCGTAAAAGCTGTATTTACATACCATGTGCATTCTTTGAAGTGTTCTGATCATGCGTTCTGGGTTATATTATCAATACTATGTATTACTGCATGATATGCATTGGATTTATGGTTCACTGTATATCGCGTTTATTAAGAGGCAAGCGCCGTGCATGCGTGGGATATACACCATCATGTACGACGAGATTGCTACTCTTAAATGTTCTGCTGGCGAGAATTGTGCTTTTGAGAACCGATCTCCCTCAGGTGGCATAGGATAGCTAGTAGGGCTATGTGAGTTAGGTTTGTCTCTTCTATGCTATGAGCACTGGTGACCCCAGGGGAGTACTGTACGGTTACCTCAGCAATAGATATACCTTCGGGACTCCTGTCTTTCGTGCCCACTTCGTTTTCTTTCACTTTTCATGCCATCTTTGCGTTTTCTTCCTCTTTCTTTCTAGCTTGCTGTTTCTATGCGCAGGTAATCCGTTTTGGGAGCTCACCAATGCATAGATTCCACGTTTTCTGGAGTCCGTACTCTAAGGCCTCTTTTTCTCTTCGCTCTCTTTGGATTACACTTGATGCCGATAAGGAGCTTCAAACTAACGAATATAATAATGATAATTCTCGAGAACCGATCCCTCTATTTTCTGAAATTTCTACCAGTTTTATGAAGTAGTGGATCGCCTCTCTTTTGATGTCGGTATTGCTGTACAGGCTGAGCTTCTGATTAGGACGATTTTACTTGGAACGACATATAACTAATTGCAAATACCACCTATTTGGATTGAAACATCTGCTAAACAGTCATGTTAGGTAAGAAAGTTTAATAGATCATTGAAGTGTTTCGATCATCAGTGTTTTTAACATTATTTGAGTGTTTCTAACACCCGTTTCCGTTATTATCCTAAATCACATTGCGCTGACTCTGAATCTATCTTAGTAAAGATGTTGGAAGAGCCCATCCCTGATCCGTGTGACCGTGGACGCCTTATTTTTTCCTCACTGACTGTCGAATAAAATATAGTGTTCTCTACATATTCCGAATTTTTAAAACACTCGCTAGAATTTGTATCTGTGGCCTATATTATAAATTCGAAAACGATTATAAATTATAAATTTGTATCTGTAACTGAATAAAAATGTGTTCAAATGATTTTACGGTTGAACTTTGTTTTCTCTATTTTTACTGATGTGGGAGTAAAGGGAACGGCCGAGCGCGCCGCGTTGCTGCGCGGTGGGGTTGCAGCGTGGGTTTGGGGCACGGCCAGCTGCCCTGTGAATCTATCACCTATCCTTTGTTTCGCTCGCACTCCAATTGTAACAAATGTCTGTCTCTCCCAACATTTTTCGAAATGGAGAACATGCTACAGATTTTAATATGGATGATCTCCGACTCACTGTTTTGATCTTGAACTGACGGTGACTCGATTGGGTGCGATGGGAATAATAATGATGACCTGGGAATGTCTTGGCTGACTCCACGCGGCGACCTCCACTTTTATATTTGTTGTATCTAATTGCGCGAGTATCAGCTTATTATGAGCCCATAAATAGCTATAAATAAACCTTGTTTGAACTGTTTTTTTGTATAGTCTGAGACTTTTGACGTGTTACCGGCCTTGCTACTGAAGCGCTTCTAACCCTTTCTCTACCACTACTACTTGAAGCAAATTCACGATACCAAATAGCGAACTTGTTTACTTCTGATTGGAACATGCGCCGTAATTGGACTTCCCTGACTCGTTCCAATTAGGAGAGAGAGGAAGGATTTCTGAGTTATTCTCATAAATTCAAGGGCGCGAAAAATGTATCCTGTGAAATGCAAATGAACCTAAACCAGAAGTTTACGCGATGTCCTTATTGTGAAGACATGTAAATGAAGTAAAAGAAACATTAAGGACCACGCAGTGGAACTGCTACTGCTTAACACCAATTTATCTACTCTGGGCTTCGCTGCTGAGATCGCCTGAGGTGGTTACGGCGGTGGTCAAATTTAAGAAATAATCCATTAGGAGCCGTCAACTGCACAGCTGGAAGCTCCAATCAGGCTTAGACTCAATGCTAATGACACTTCACTTGCCGGTCTAATGTGCTACCGCCTCAGCAGCGTGGTAATAAACAGATTTTTAGTTTGCGAGGTTCGTTGGTGTGATGTGATCTAGTGTGTTAGGCTTGTCATGTGCTAAGTTATCTAGTGTGAGCTGTTTTAGCTGTTGTCACCCGTGCCCTCTTGTGCGAGAAAACCTCCTCGCTACTGTTATAATCAGGCCGCTCTCGCTTCGTCAGACGATGCTATGGCATTTGTTGATGTTGTGCTTGTGTTGTTAAGTTCGGTTAACTTAAGATATAAGGCGCTTAAAGAATGATTGTAAGTTAATTTTGCTAGAAATGTGCGGTGGTATCCTTGAAGAAGGGTGTAAATTTGTGTGTGCCCATTGTTTGTTACGCTTACGCTATGGTAACTAGTATGACCTACACCTTGAGCCTTACGAAGGCATACATGTAGAATCATTACTTAAACATCGCTCTCGTGAGGTTATACGGTCAAGTCAATGTCCCTATCGAGTGAAGAAGAGTCTTGCGTTGTCGCTGCAATGCGACGTGCTAAATTCTCCCTCGTGGGAGTGAGCAGAAAAAGAGTGATGATCTCTTTCTTCACATCTGGGAGGGACAGCGTTTTTTGGAGGAGACTGCTCATGAAGGCAGGGAAGGAATTTTTATATTAAGCTGAAATCTAGTAGTATACAAATGATTTAATGAACTTTTCCTCGTATTTCTTCATTCCTTTAATTTTTCTGGAATACTGATGATATTTTGAGGTCATAGCGATTGTTTTTATTCAACTTGCATCGTCTGTATACAACGCAGGGTTGCGGTGACAGGAACGAAGCATTGCGTTTATTTTTAATTTCTTCGTTATGCGAGGGCACTTTGTGAATATATCATACATATTCTTGTTTTCCAAAGCCGTGACGAGGAAGCATCTTGTTTGTCTCGACATGATACGTCTAGCGAAGCAGTCATTGAAGAGCTCATGGCAACATTATTCACTGAGTGTTTTGTGCTGTTCGGCCACGGTAGGAATCATGGATTCAATTCAGAGAAGAGGAAAGTAGAGCCGTGTGATTGTAGCCAACCTCGTCAAATTATCTTCAGAAAATTTAAATTCCTTCGAAGCAAGTGAATCTGCTACGCATGATGCCGGAATCGGTTGCTGGCTCAGCTCTGCAGGTCGGTGTGCACTGCACTTTTGCGTCTCGCTACTCTGGGCAGTTGGTGTCCGTCAGCCTCTCGCTCGGGCGTTTTCAGGTCTGAGGTTTGTTCTGATCTCTTCCCCGACGTGCAAGAGTTAGCTCGTTTCTACCTAACTCGAATTTCAACTTTGTACGAGCAAACTCGCCAAGTGTTTTATTTAAAACAAAAAACTTCGACATGAATGTGATTATCCTTCCTTGATCTCTCTCGGTACCCGCCGACCATTCCCCGGTGTACTCGTACATTTCGAGTGAATAAAGCCGTTTCAAAATGACTACGCTTTCAGCAGAAAACTTGCCATTGATAAAGTGGTTATGACAGAAGTGCGGACACGGTCTACACCGAGCTGTAGCGTGTTGTGTTCGTCGGAAGATGATTGCTGCGAGCTTTTGGTATGCCATCTTAAGTTAGGTCTCAACGAGATCTGAGCAGGTTGCCTCAATGTTGTATTGTGAATAGATGACGGTGTTCATAATCTTGTTATAACAATTCATTGAATGAGGTACATTTGTTCGTAGCTACCACTACTAGTGTGTCGACAATATTCGGATATTTTTCAGTATTTTAATGCATTTTTGTTCCTACACCGAGTATTTTCATTATATGAGTTGTGCAATTACAATATTTGTGGTTTTTACCGCTTTCTCTACATGTGCCTCTTGTATCTTAAGTTATAGGTTGAGATATGTGTATATTATATGGCCCTATCTCTATATTTCAATGACCTCTGCCAGTAGTTCGTAGTGTATTTGGGAGCGATTTTCGACCGAGCAGCAGGTCACGCGGGGATCTAACGATACTCCGAGGGGAAATAAAATTCACCGGTAACATTAATATCGTAAACTAATTAATGGGGCATTTATGAGCCTGGTGGAAAGTACAGTAAAATAACGAACGCGAAAAAAAGGGGACAGTGAAAATTCCAATGAAAAATCATCAGCCTCGTCACGTTGACCAGAGAACGAACAAGCTTGAAGAATAGATACAATTAATCGACTCATATTCAATTCTAGTTCACCACCTCTCGCGTATTTACAGACGGCAAAAACTCACCTTCAGTAACTTAGTCTGACCGACTCAAATGAGCTGCTCCAGGTGGGCTATCGCAGTATTCTAATAGATATTAGCTTCTTTATCCCAGCTCGCAGTCGAGGAAACTTGTGGCTTCTAGCTCATTCACTTAACTCCGATCTATAAAAGGGTACCTAGCCTGACCCCTGAGCTATAAAGGCCAACAGAGCTCTGGCGCTGCCTCTCCCACACTGCTGTCTATCTCCCCAAACTTCATCGTGTCCTCGAGTATTGTACATTCCGTCTGACCGCCTTCCCACGCCTACGTTTGGGGCTGGGGTCAGAGCAATTCCAGCGTCCCCTGCATTCTCCAAATTTTTGGGATTTCTTTAGATCACGTTGCCATCTGCATTCGGCGCTGCGTAATTAACTTCGCTTGAAAAGGGGAATACGATGCCTACGCTTAAAATACCCACAGCGTTTCACACGCTTCTTGCATTCCGATGTACAAGCACACACATAGTCTGCTACGAACCTGTCTACATTTATATACAATGAACGTCCAATTTTATGCATATGACTGAAGATCGAAGTGTAAAAAAAATCGTGATGATAGTAATTAGAGGTAGCGAGTGAGATTACGTACTGAAAATTTACCGTGGTCTCTATTTTTTGAGTGCAGACAAATTTTTATGACCCAGTCAATTAAATCATTAAACCTACTGATACAGCCCAGGTTGTGGTACCCTCTGCTCTTCTAAGGTGTCCTAATCTTCACACCGCAGTCTTCAGCGCTCTGGAAAAGAATTCTTGTTTCAATATTTAATTTTGTCTTAGATGTGTGTATTTTAATTCTTTTCATCTCGTTTTTTCATGCACAGTTACTGATGCTTGGTGGCGGAAATTGGAAATCATTGCACTGGAGTCTTTCTGTTTTATTATAGTTGTATCAACCTCTGATTTTCGTTTGTCTCTGCTGATCTGTAGGTGCCGAGTGACTCAGGTTCGAGCGTCCGCCTCACCTCTGGATATAAATGCTCCATGAAAATAAAACATATTCATTCCCTTGTGTCACAGAATGTCAATTCGTTGCGGAATGTGTCTTGTATGTGTGCACAAAGCCTTTTCCCGAATTTAGCGGTGATACAATTATTTTATTTGTGTTGTAGTGCGTACAGTTATTTAGAAAAAGCTACTTTCGCATTTTCGTTGTGCTTTATGTATTTCTATCGCTCGTTGCTTGTACGTCAGTGGGCCTGAATCTAAAGTTATGTAGCTGGAGCGCTGGTGTCACTATTAACGTTCTAATTTTGTTCTGGTTGTCTTTTCAAGTCTTTATCAGAGTCCTTAATATGCTCAGTAGAGAAATACATGAACGTGTACATCATTTTTCATTCTTCATCAGAGTCTTTAATATGCTCAATAGAGAAATAAATGTACGTGTACATATTTTTTGAAACAGTTTCCAAGTCTTTCTTGGCATTATCGCAATGATTCCATAATTCACATAATTGTATTGCTTCATCTTCGATAAGTATTTTTGGCAGGTACTCTCCGTACTGACAAAGTTGTGTGGATAGGACAACCTCACTGTAGACGGACTCGATGTATGTAGAGTTCAGAGTAGGAAATTTAAAATTCAAATGGTCAAATAGTGATGAAAAACGATATAACTTAGTAGAAATGGAAAATTTGGAAAATGAAATCGTTTCTGGTCGTTCTGAAAGGACTAAATTAGTAAAATCTGAAGTATGTTTAATACTGGATAGAACTGAACGTAGTTACTCAATCTTTTCAATATCAGTTTTCTGAATGAAAACTGCCGTTATTCTTGTGATAAGGAAATGTAACTTATGTTTATCACCATTAATTTCAATTTGTTTATTTTTTTGAAACTCGTGTCAGGTTTTGGTGTTGAAGCGATGTCAGAGTAAGGGTTCCATTAAATCGTATCTTTGCCGTACATTCTACTATTTATTCTCGTGCATTGCTTACAGCTGTTGGAAGATATTTCGCGGTACATTTTATTTTAAATTTTTTACAGATTAGTAGAGGCCAGGAATGGTTCAAGGAGAAGAATTTCGGTGACTTTCCGGCACCCAATAGAGATTACGATGGAACTACATGGGAGGATCTGAGCTCATCATCTGGCCCTCTCGGCGGCTGCAGCACCACCGACCACCCCGTAGATGGGGATGATAACTTTTACCTTGGCCACTACGAAGGGGTGGGGACCGTTAGTGAAAACAGCGTCGCCGTCGGAGTGCCAGTAGGCGCAGGACCGATGTATCGCTGTTCGTTGTGTTCGTACGAAAGTAGTCGGAAGAATTGTCTGACGATCCACATGCGTAAGCACACGGGCGAGAAGCCCTATAGTTGCCCAAAGTGTTCACATCGTACCTCTGATCGGAGTAACTTGAGGAGGCATTTGATGAGCAAGCATTATTTAGATAATGCTTCAGTAAAGAGTGCGTTGCCGTACCGTTATGGTACCCGATAAACAGGCTATTGCGTGGTGTCAGTTGCGCTTGTCATGAAGTTAACATTTGTACGTTTCATTAGTATTAGGCGACGTGTGGCTTGCTGGGATGTGTGGGCCCTTGACTTAGCAAAGTGAAAGCTTCTCTACTTATGTGAAAGTCGTTAAACAGCATAGGTTGTCGCTAGTTAGTTTGTAATGGACCAAAACTTTGAAAGCCTGAAAATCGGGGATTCTCGCATATTTTGCTAAAATACGTATTTGATAAAAATGGTCTCCAACTTATTTGTAATGTAGGGTAAAAATACTAGGGTTAGTTTAACTGCTGAATGAAGTATGACTTTGCGTCTTTTATTAAAAAAAATTCATAGTAAACAACAAATAGGCGTGTTCGTTTTGAAAATAAACGATGTATAAATTGACAAAGAAAGTATTGGGCCTTATATTGATTAGAAATTCTAATCCTTCGTTAGCATTTGACTATGTTTTTCCAAGTTTACTACTGCTTGGAACAATGCGAGAATAAAAGTGTACCCAGCGTTCGCCTTAACATAATCGCAAGCGTCGTGTTAGGGCTTACATTTATTTGTGAATGAAGCATTCGTTAGTTGCACAGAATATAGCTTCTGTTTTTTGTTCTTGGTGTTGAGAATTGGTTTGTGAGTCCCATCGTGTTGTAGATCCTGGGCTGTAATGCCATGGTTGCACCTGCTCAGTTTTGTTTTAATTTATGCATGAGTGACTAAGGAATAATTTTCCCAGTATTGTTTTTTATATTAAGAATAGTTGATGAAACCACGCTTAAAGTTACGAGCAGATCTTGCCTGTCGCTGAGGTCATTTGAACTCGTCAGGTAACATGTTCACTTGCCATACCCTCTAGGGCGATGAATTTTATTTCATATTAGATTAAGTTACTAATTTGGAAACATCAGTCCACTAATATGCTAAATGCAAGGACAGTCGCTCTTCGAGTATGACGATTAAATTTCTGCAAAATTCCAAGATATTTTGGGCACGAAAATTCGTTTTGAAACGAGTCATCAGTTGTCCGGCTATTATGTAGGCATATGTAAGTGTATTATGTGCATAAAATTGGAGGAGAAGGGTGGGAACGATGCATTTCCCTGGGTACGCTAGTCCAGTTGACGTTCCTTTATTTTTAAACAGCTATTTATATGTTTCGTCTGCAGTCTTGGACCTTAAAAATAAGGTTTATGAATAAGCGTACAACGATGGAAAAATATTTATTCACAAACGCTCTATTTTGAATGCATTCTTTTGGGATATGAAGTTATTTTCCATATTTTCAGAGCATCCAGAAGTTATTTAATTCATCGATATGCTATGCCGTGACTTGTTCTCTTGAATAAATTTGTCCTTTCAACACACCGGGAGAAACTCGCGGTTTCAGGAGTGCGATGCACATAACGGCCTATGAAAGGCTAAAATAAAATTAGATTGTACGCACTCGTTAGTGGAAAATGATATGTTTTCCTATTTGTTGAGCGTTTTAAATTATGTCTCAGCGTTTCTCTTGTACAAAGGTATGCCCTGAGACATCAGACATTTTATGTAACTAATCCGTATTGTATTTCCGGCCTTTTCTGGTTGTACTAGAACTGTGCATAGTAATCTGGCTCTTTTCTCGGCTATTTATCCCCTGTCATCAGGCTCACTGTAGATGACTGCCTAGTCTGGCTACTCCTGTATTGTGTGTTTTTTTTGTGTGTGCGTTGAAGAGCTCTAGAATTCAGGTCAATTTTAGTGATTTTACACGTTTCGATTGTTCATTTTGAATTTCAGTCCGGTCTTACAAACACAAGGGAGAGACCACACTGGAGTCTTGACGTGACATCCGAATGTCTTGCCTGATAGTTAATTGCGTTAGAGTTCTTTATGATCATCAAACATTGAAATCGTTGCTGCTAAAAAGAGGTTTTCTCTCTGTTGAAGTGGGATTGGATTGATTTTCTATGCATTGAAGTGTCTGTTAGGGAAAGTATTTGTCTTGGACCTGAGAAGTATGCTCTGGGTAGATTATTTTCATTTTTTTTTCAACACGAGCGGTTGTTAACCCCTTGACGAACTATTTCGAGATAATTTGTGGCTGTCGTTGTTGCAGTCACACGGTCACTGTGGGTTGCACGGACCGTGTGAATGCACCGCCGGCTTTCGCGGGAAAATTCTCCAAGGAGTTAAGAACGCGTTTTACGTTGTCTATGCAGCCAGAAATTAGGCACCTCTACTTCTGAGGCTGCTCTCTGATGAAGGCATGATTGTGACCCTTGCCATCACACGTTGTGACGTTTGCTTTATCAAGTTGTATCGTTAACTATTCGTCGTTTAGTCTGAAGCATTCGATGATTTTATTTCTTCGTTCCACTGTTATAAGGAACTATCGCGTGTTCATTATATGTATGAGCATATTACCGTGAATGAGTTTCATGTTGTTTTACGTGTGTGTGTGAAGGATTGTTCGTCAGAAATTTTTTAAGCCGTGGACGTGGGACGTGTGCGAAATGGAAAATTGTGGTAATCGCATTCGATGACGTGAGATGGATGCAGCGGCGTGTATCACCGCTCGGAACGGAGCGCCATTGTTTCTGCTTTAAGAGAAGTTGTTGCAGCGAACGCTCTTTGAGGAACTCGCTACGTGTCTCGAGGCACAAGGCTTGCACCCTCTTACTTGGAAGTTTCTACGTTCACGGCGACGGCTTGGCAACATCTCTGTTACACCTTCCTAGTCCGTACTTGCTAGCTAATTAAAGTCATTTTTAACTAAACCTGTATTTTAATCCCTTATTGCGCAATTTTTTTGGCAAATAAAATAATTCTCGTGTAATGATGACATAAGAATGAATTGCTACAAAAAGTTATAAGGGTCAATTCATTACGGAGTGAAGGGTTAAGCGATTGTATGGTCGATTTATGAAATTAAACTCTTCAGCTCGTGGCTTTTTCAACTATGAATTTGTTTCATTTAGTGTGAGTTATCGAAAGTGTTGTGAATGTATTGTGCCGGCTCAGAACTCTGCGTGTGCGTCTGCTCAGTCAGCTCTCGATCACGGAAACATTTCTGCGTGAAATCCCGCTGGCATTGGCAGCACCGAAATCGCATTGGCATTGGCAGCACTGATTTCGTTGCACCAGTCACAGACCTTCAGCGCATTTATTACAATTGAAGACCCTAATTTAATAGGAACAATTTTCTTTGAAAATACAAATTCTGTTACATTATGGACTTCCTCTCGATTTTAGAGCATAAAGTACTAAGCTATTGAAACCACTGCATAAGCTTTTCACGCGACCAGCCTCGAGGTCTACTACATGTAAAATTCTGCGATCTGTGAAAGTGTGCCGCGAAAATGTTTCCCTAACCAATTTATACTGTCTTCACATTGCACGATTTATCCAGTCATATTATTTGCATCCAAGAACTCGAGCGCTGCCAAAGCTGGACGTGTGTGACTAGTAAAAAAGTTCGTTTATTCCGAAATGATGTCACATACAATGCCTGTTGTAATTCGGGGGTGTTCAAACTGTAAAACTACTACCTTAAATTAAATGTGGAAATCGCGTTGAAGTTTTATAACTACTTCTCTACCTCTATCGTGCTAATCTGTACTGTATATGCTAAACCTATTTCTCCAAGTTCCTCATTTGTCACTCATCAGAGGGCATAGGATAGACAATAAGCAATAAGGTTAGGTGAGTAATGTTTGTCTGTCTTCTGCTTTAGGGACTGGCGTCTCCAGGGGACACTGTTAAGTTACCTCAGCATTAGCTAGACATACGGGAATTCTATCTTTCTTGTCCATTTTGTTTCTATTTTTATACTTTCTTCGCTGATAATCCTTCATCTTTTTTTACATTTCTTCTTAACTTGCTGGTTTTATGAACAGGGGATACTGTATGGGAAAACACCTTGTGGATGGGTTATCCGTAGTCCGTACTAAATGGTCTCTTCTCTTTCGTTGCGAGATACTCGTAGTCCGAGTTACTGAAGCGATACTGTTCTTACTACAATTACAGGGTGACTCAGAGAAAGGGGAATTTTCGAAAACTTCTCTAAAAATTGAAAATCTAACACAAAGTTATTGACAGCAATTGAATCATTACAACTTGCTTTTAAAGAGACAGCAATCCAAATAATCGTTTGAAAATTATGTCTTATAAATGACGTCCTCCTTTACGTCATCTCAAGATTGGCTGACATTCCCTGACCGCCAACATCACCGGATTTGTACGTATGTCGGTTTTCCTTGGGCTACCTTAGGAATCCCACCCGATGCTGCCTCGGCCTTGTCGTGGCGGGTGGGCCT
>VOMN01095893.1:0-21290 GCA_014899125.1 Orchestia grillus
TTTATCTAAATTTCCGTGAAATTTTCATGGGTCCTGCTAGTACATTACTATTATTATGCTAGAACAGTTTAATAAAAGAATATGCAGTACTTGGGAACGAGATTTTCCACATGATAGACAGATCAACGTCGTCCATTCATGTTTTTCAAAATTTGCCCGTAATTTAGTCACAAGCATAAGCGCTTTCGTGAGTATCCAGCGAGTCTTGCGCAATGTTAATGAATGTTGACAAACTAGTTGAGATACTAGGAACAATTAGCAGGTATCGTGACTGTTTTTACAGCTTCATGACTGAAACTTATACCGAGCCTGTCGATTCAGATCGAATGGTAGGAACACATGAACTATAGTCTTTAGTTGACTAGTTTCGTGAAGTCGATTGTTCATAAATACGCAAGTAAAAATCTCCTTGAAGAATTTGAAATTAGCACATAACGTACATCAGGAAATTATGCATTTTCAAATGAAACTCAATCTCATAAACTTATTTCAGCTCCTGTGGAAATAACGCTGTCTGAAAACGGTATTTTTTTGAAAAATATTTCTAGTTACTTTTTCTCACTCTTTCAGGATCATCATGACCGTATTGTGTCCCTGAGGATTTTTGTGTTTTTTTATCCTCATGATTCCAAGCAATGTTATTTCTGAAACGTAATTGTTGAAGTAACAAAATGTTCTGGAAAAATAGTGAAGTGGAAAAAAGAACATGGATAATTACCCGATAGAAATATATTTATTTTCACGAAGAAGCCCAATAACTCAAAAATGAAGAAATATTCTGAAGTAAAAGTAACTTAAAAAAAGGATATTCCTAAGTGTTTAAAATATTAGCTCTGGAGTGTAATCGACGTAAATGTTACGATATTCTACAGTATAATTTGCAGCTTGAGAAAAAAATCTAAATAGATCAGACTTCCGATTGAAGATAAGGCATAACATTATGAAGTAAAAACAGATACTTAACAAAAAGAGGCAAAATAGAAGGAATTTAACTTAGCGTACTCGCAATACAGCGACGGCCATAGTTTTGGCCGCCAGTGCTAATGTCACCTAGACTTTTCAGTATGAAAACGAGGCCTTCGGTCGGTGTACAGCACTACTTTCACCTATAAAAATTATGCTGGTCTTATTTCGAATTGTCGTTTAGGTTTCGCTTAGGAAATTGGGCTTCATCCCTCGCGCACATCATACGATCGCATTTGTAATAGTTGAATGCTTATTACTTGAAATTCTGGAACTCGAATGTCAAATTCTTGAATGTTTTTGCTGGAATATTATTTTCAAGGGAAATACTTGAATGCTTATTACTTGAAATTCTGGAACTCGAATGTCAAATTCTTGAATGTTTTTGCCGGAATATTATTTTCAGGGGAAATACTTGAATGCTTATTACTTGAAATTCTGGAACTCGAATGTCAAATTCTTGAATGTTTTTGCTGGAATATTATTTTCAAGGGAAATACTTGAATGCTTATTACTTGAAATTCTGGAACTCGAATGTCAAATTCTTGAATGTTTTTGCCGGAATATTATTTTCAGGGGAAATACTTGAATGTTTATTACTTGAGATTCTGGAACTCGATTGTGAAATTCTTGAAGGTTTATGCTGGAATATTATTTTCAGGGGAAATACTTGAATGCTTATTACTTGAAATTCTGGAAATCGAATGTCAAATTTTAGAAGGTTTATGCTGGAATATTATTTTCAGGGGAAATACTTGAATGTTTATTACTAAAAATGTTGAAGCTAGAGCGTTAAATACTTGAATGTTTGAATGTTTATTTCAGTGGGAATGCTTAGATATTTATCCCCTGGAATGATGGAACTTGAATGTAAAATTCTAGGATGGTTATGCTTGAGTGTTTATGACAGTGGAAATGCATGAATGTTTGTTACTCGAAGTACTGCAACTTGAATATTAAATACTCGAATGTTAAACAGTTGTAAACATTTGTAAACATTTGCAAACATTTATTTACCACAAGTAATTTACATCAGATACAGGTTTACAATCAAATGAGAAATAACGAAGAACCGGAATCAGGATATATACCACATGTGGGCCCGAATAAGCTACAAGGCTTCTAGGGCAACCTATACAGAAATGAAGGCATTCAGTTTACAGCACATGTTCACACTTGGACGTTTATTTCAAGAGAAAAATTATGACGATGGTCTGACTGACATTGAATTTACCATGCTTTTAATTTGGTCTTAGTTAACAAAGTTCGGATCCTAGTTCGAAACGCCTTCGACATTGACGGTAAAATTTCTTGTTCGAATGATTTTTGAGTTCGGTACAAAAAAACTGGGAAAAAGGCAGGGTATTTTAAAGAGGTCCACTGCTGAACATTATCACCGGATTTAAACTATCCTTATAAGTTGTCTTAAAAGTCAGGAAAAAACACAAGTCATACATGTTATATTATATGAACATTTAAAGCAAACATGCTCCCTGTTATATTATCATAGTATCCCCGTTAAATGTAGCAATGGTAGTTTGTATCATCAACAACTCTTTTGATCTCCAAAAATACATCGCATATTATTAGTGTAATGAGGCCATGAATAATATAGGGGAAGATTTAAATTTCACTCTCAGTATTTGTTTGCCTATTTCTTTGCACCGTTATATCAGGCTTCGTTATACATAGTTGCAATACTAGGCCAACTATGCAGCCTTCCCAAAATATTATTTCAGAAATTTTTTTTTCGGAAATGTTGCGCGAGAAGTGAAAAGCATAACCACCGTAACTGAAATCATTTCTGCCAACGAAAGCATCTAAATACACAGATTATACGTACTATAGATGTTGAAATTGGGACTACAAATTCAAAAAATGGTAAGCAGTGATGATGATGAATCATTTTTCGAATAAAAACATTTTTCATCTCATTATAAGTAACCGTCTACCGAGCGTGGCAGAAATCAATAAGTCCGTTCAATTAATAATTATAGCTTCGGAATTACCTTGAGGATGGAAAATATTTCTTAATTGGCAAATTCAAGCGCAGTTTATCTATGTATCCCGCAAGACTTTGATAAAGTTGTAAGGAGCAGTAAAAAATGCAGACGAAGATTTCAGTTGCTGAACAGTTTTCAAGGATCCATGCTGTACTCTATTCAATATCTATCGAATGTACATACACAGAACACCACCTGACGGCATATACCACGCAGAAAAATAAGAACTTTCATTGCAGTTATTTTATTGGGGTTAAGGATTCGAGACCTAAGTTCTCTAAAGTAAAGTTTGAGTTCAACAGTTCATTTTGCATTATCTCGACAGTTCATTTTGCATGGTGTCTCGACAGTTCATTTTGCATGGTGTCTCGACAGTTCATTTTGCATGGTGTCTCGACAGTTCATTTTGCATGGTGTCTCGACAGTTCATTTTGCATGGTGTCTCGACAGTTCATTTTGCATGGTGTCTCGACAGTTCATTTTGCATGGTGTCTCGACAGTTCATTTTGCATGGTGTCTCGACAGTTCATTTTGCATGGTGTCTCGACAGTTCATTTTGCATGGTGTCTCGACAGTTCATTTTGCATGGTGTCTCGACAGTTCATTTTGCATGGTGTCTCGACAGTTCATTTTGCATGGTGTCTCGACAGTTCATTTTGCATGGTGTCTCGACAGTTCATTTTGCATGGTGTCTCGACAGTTCATTTTGCATGGTGTCTCGACAGTTCATTTTGCATGGTGTCTCGACAGTTCATTTTGCATGGTGTCTCGACAGTTCATTTTGCATGGTGTCTCGACAGTTCATTTTGCATGGTGTCTCGACAGTTCATTTTGCATTATGTTTCAACAGTTCATTTTGCATTATATCTCGACAGTTCATTTTACATGGTGTCTCGACTGTTCATTTTGCATGGTGTCAATCAGGAAACGCTCCTCACGCGGTCATGCCAGGAAACCAGTTGACTGCATTGTTCTCATCACAAGATTTCACCCGAGTTGATTACACTGGGATGAGACTTGCAATGACGACGTGGCAGGTCACCGCTATTTAGGCCGCAAATTCCTCTCAAAACCGGTTACAGGGCCGAGCTGCGGCTGGCTGCGAGGCATCGTAAATGTATCCAAAGTTTTATGGATGCAGCAATTTACGTAGCGTCTTTGAATTCCCATGATGAGGAACGGTTTCTTGACCGTTAGGTCGAAAGGTGTCATTGATGAGGCTTCACATGGCGTCCTGGGAAACAATGAGAGACCCAAATCTTGGATAGTCGAGCGACTTCTCGGAGATCTAGTTTTGAAATGCAGTTCCTGGGCATCGCCAATTTGTGTTTTGGAATCCAAGCTCATGAGTTTACCGTGAGCCTTGGTCAGCTTTACTGAGAATTCTTCGTCCCTTCTGTGTCGGAAGCGAACAGGATTAAAGGCTCGTTTGGTGGCGGCCAGGGAAATCTAACGTGTTAGTGTCCATTTTTTATTGGCTCGGCAATCGCTCAAGTGAAATTATTGACTGGCCGACTAAAATATAAATTACTGAGGAAATGTTGCTCTGAAAACCTTTGTGAGCTGCAATATTCAAGTGTGGAGCACGTGTGTGTGATCGCAATTTTTGTTCGTGAAAATAATAAGACTCGCATTGTTACGGCATGTTTTTCCGTCAGGGCTCGGGAGTGGTGCTTGCACCGCAAATGGTTTTCATATTCTGATGGTGGATTGCGACCAATTGTGTGCTTCGTAAGTGAGTATATCAGGAATATGTGTACCAGTGAAATCTCATGTTTCGTTAAGAAAGAAAATTCAATTGGGTAGAATACCGATAAAGATGGCTAACGCGTAATTCCTTTCAGCATCATTTATAAGAAATTCTCGACGCCGGAAATGTTTCCCACACAAGAAACTTTTTCCTATATCCGGTACATGTTCATCACTTTAGTCTTGAGAATGTTTGACCACAGTCGGCATGCAGTGCTCATATCAGAAAAAGGTGACCGCCAAGCCGATGGTGTGTTTTCAATTTCAGTAAACGAAAAAAACGAGATAACGTGCTTCCTAAACGCCGTGTCTGCTTGGAGTATCTTCTATTTTATGGTTGTTTAGTATCACGGAGCTGGGATGGAAAGTAAAATTTTAAAATGTAGGAGGTGAAGTAAAGTGAGTAAGGCAGGAGTATCATATAAGATAAGTTGTTCTTTTTTTCAAACGGATGATCATGTTGATGAATAACCATCTTTTTGCCCACTGTTAGACATTTTTAGTTTGTATGCCAGATATAAATTTATGTACTTTCGTTTTTGCAGTATTTCTAGTATTTTGCAGTTCAGCTGTTAGCAGTATTATGATTGGAAAACGTAATGCAAGTTTTATTTTATCAAAGAATAAAAAACGGGACCATTGCGTGGAAACCTTGCTGTATGTCGATGTTGCGTCGTCATCTGATGATATCATGTGATACTTCTTCAATGTCAATACGAATACGTTGCTTACAAACCCTATTTTTAGATGTTGACTGAGCATATGTCCTTTAAAAACTTAATCGGAAGAATTTATTTTAATTTTTATTTACCAAATTTTGAAATCCCGGTTCCACTTGCCACCTTCGTTTTGGTTAATTAACTTACCCAAGTGAGCTTCTTAGCAAGTCTATTAGTTTCATCAATGTTTTTAATCATAAGTTTATTTTCAATTGTGATGGTTCCAATTCTGAATTGTTTATATATTTTCAAAAGTCATATTGACCAGGATATCAAGATTAGAAATTTCAAATTTTTCTAAATTCATGCCATTAATTTTTGCCTCGTTTGAATATCCCATGATCCTTTTCTTAAGAATTATTTTCAAGAAAAATTCGCTGAGTAGGTTGAAATGATCCCGAATTCTATCTTTTTGAACTTTGAGACCAGCTTCGGCATTTGTGAACTCCACCAATACTGGGTCCAATACTTTCAACTCCACCAATACTAGGTCCAATACTTTCAACTCTACCAATACTGGGTCCAATACTTTCAACTCCACCAATACTGGGCCCATAAACAGTCCATGCTTTTAGCTGCGCTTTCCTGCAACCATTTTTTTTATAAATTTGGAGCGCATGCACTGCCTATGAGGTCTTCCCCTGTATCGATACCTACATTTAGATTCTGTTGCTTGACGTCATGATGTGAAACTATCTTTCGTAAATAAAAAATTCTTAGAATTCCCTACAGGAGAATATCGCATGTTTCTGTTTATTGGCAACAGAAACTACACACAAAATGTCATGAAGCGCAAGCTATAGCGGAAATTTGGTGAGTATATATGTTGCTAACCATGTTGGTTGGCAGCGAAAAAAATGTTTTATTTCTATAAAACTGAAGAAAAATTGACGCGAGTAAAGTTTGCTGTATTTTTTACAAATCATTTTTGGCAAAACCGCGGACGAATGGGAGGAAACTTTCCACAATTTGAGCCACAGTAACTCTATAACCAATAACTTAATAAGTTTAGAAGTTATTTTCACGTTTATGCGTTACCAGACTTTTAGTCATGCAACGGTAAAGCTGGCATTACGATTACGATATAATTGTAGTACTTTAACTCTTCAGCTACGACCTAAGCACAAGTAGCTTATACAAAATTTTTTACACTTTTTTCTTATTGAGGTATTCATAAACTACCATACATAAAATCAATGATTGGCAAAATATTTGAGAGGTATTTTCAAGTATGGAACTAATATGGGACATACTCGTTATTTCAATACGACAAATTATTGAAAATCAAACACAAATAAAACTAACATTTTATCTCAAACTCAAAGCATAAACATCAATTTGCTGACCGATGATATTTTTAATAAAATCACAATTTTTTATTGGAAATGAAAATAAATGTATGACTACTGATCCCTTATCAGATAATAACAATAGCTGCTTATGATTCAAATGCAATTCTTTCTTCAGGTATTTGAAAGAATTTTCTTGGAGCCAATACGTCCCAAGAACAGCGAGAGGGTTGAACAGCATGTCGACTTGCATGTTGCCAGATCAAAGCATTTCAGCATCATTCATGCTGTGACTGCGTAATTTTTTGAAGTTTATGAGCTCGTCAGTACCTTGTAAGGCCTGTAACGTGCATAGGTTGCGAACGTGTTATGTGTAAGACATTCTCATGTTATTCTTTTCTTGAAAAATCCATTTCTGCAATATAATATTTTCTGAAATTTTCGAAACTGCTGCAAGTTACATTAAGTTTGCCGGTTCCTTAGCTTGGCGATGTATTGTTCAACACGTTGACTCCGATTCTCCTCACAGGTAAAATTACATGCCAACAAATATCTCTACTGTGAGTTTAAAAGTGAAGGATTTTGGTTCACAAATTTGGTTACTCTATTAATTTTCTTTCTAATCAGAACTAGCTTATTCGATTGATGAACACAAATTTGAAGAAAACTCGAAAATTTGTATTTATACATGATAATGCTTTGGTTACAATAGGTTAGGCTAGATGATTGCGTGTACCACATATAACCCACTTCGGAATCAACGTGTTAAGTCTTAAGTCGCTCCCTCGAATGTTGTAAGCCTTCCCATCAAACTGAACTTTTTAGTGCAATGATGCGAAATGCATCGTCCTTCAAATAATTCCAAACGAACTACCAGAAGAATGTTCCCCACTCGAGAAACTTTTTCTTTTCTCGGACACATGTATTATGACCACTTTAGTCTTGAGAACGTTTCACTACAGTCGGCATGCAGCGCTCATATCATAACATGGCGGCCTGCGGGCCGATAATGTACTCCCGATGTTCTCATACGACCAGATAATGCTGCTCCGTTATGTTCGTAGCATCATCCCATCACTCGGCAGAACCCTAAATAAATACATGCAAATTGAGGGCTATGAGAACACTTATTTCTTGATGAGATGAGCTGAATAAGAAGGAGGTGTGTGAGGTGCATGTACATAAAATTGTACCAACGAAATGGAGGTGACGCGAGTGATAAAATGAAAAACAACTCCACAACCCATATCAAAAACATGCATGTATATACTACACGTATACTTATACATTAAATGTTTGAAAATGTCTCAAAATTATTCTTATTTTCTGGCAGTTTCAATTTTGCCGCTTACTTCGGTCATAACAAGATCATTAACAAGACGGATGCCACATTAAAAAATTCAAAATAATGTATTGTAACCTGAACACGGAAAATATAAAAGAATTAAGCAGGGGTCCTTCGCCACAGTAAGCCAGTTTCAGTGACGATCTCTTTTTCATTTGAAATATCTGGTGTATTAGAAGGTATGAACCTCACAGGATTTTATTTAAAAATATACTGTTTAAAATAAGTGTTTAAAATTATTTATGATTCTTCAATTTTCAGTCAGGGAATTAAACTGAAATTTAGCAGCTTTATAAATGCTTGTAAATGTTATAATGCTAAATTTCATGTCAACCTGACTCTTTATTTCCACTTCAGTTCAGTATCTCCTATGTATGAATCTCCTATGTAAGAACAAGTGTGAATAAATTGAAGAAAACTGAACTTTACTAGTCCTACAAATTCCGATAAAGAACAGCTTTAAAATTGCGAGTGCTAAATAATATTAAATCTTATTTTACATTCTTCATAACATAAATATGCATATTTTGTACCGGGAGACCTGAATCATCCGTTTGAAGAGGGTCGTCATAATTGCCTAATGCAATCTATTCCCATGTATATTTTTTCTTCAACTGATAAGCAACCCAATCATGTCTAATTCTTGCTTTTTCAATGCAATAGAATTCATGCTGTTGAGAAGTGTTCAGTATTGCGGTCATTCAAGCGCGACTAGACCGATCATTTGTCAAGATATTTCTCGCATAGATTTACTGAGTGAATGCCATAATTTTTTATCCGCCATAAATTTTACAATAATTTGGTTGCGTCGCGTACTCTATGCAGATGTCGGAGTGAATGCAAGAGTGGACCAGACTAGGGTAACGCTTGCTACAGATACAGTAATGTGGGTAATTAGTTATAACCTCCTTAAAAGTCATGATGCGAGTGATAACATTAGTGAGAGCTAATAATATGGGTGATAACGTCAGTGAGGGTTACCATGTTTGATACAGGTAATGGTGTCAGTGAGAGGTAATTATATCAGCAAGAGGTTGTATCGTCAGTGAGAGGTTGGGATGTTTGCAGAAGGTAATGCTATCCGTCAGGTAATTATATCAACAACAGGTTGCATTGTCAGTGAGAGAAAAAGATATTTGTAATGAGGAAATTCTCAGAAGGACATTCTAACTTTTTTCTATGTTTCAACGGGAGTGTTTACAATTTTTATTGAAAAATATCCGTGAGTAAAACTCTGATTTATATCAGCTCTGGAACGATACTTGTATTGGCCATGATAAAAATTCAACTGCTATGATAAAAATTTAATTCCACACTACTTGCTATTGATAGAAGCCTGATCCACTTGCCTAAGTCGATCTCAGCGACTAATCACATTGAGGTCTATGAATTAAAACTCAGTGGTAAACTTGAAGTTATTTATTTGGAATTAGTATCCTGGGCTCATGGTTGTGTTAAGCTAAGCCCCATTGAATATTTACGAGTGTTCCTATGTCGAATTAATTATCAGGGCGATGTTCACGATGATGATGTTTCTTCATCCTCCAGACTCTACTCGAATGCTAAATTAAATACCTTCTACATACAAGGCTATACAAACATTGCCAGTTTTGCTCCCTGTACAAAAATTGTAACAAAATTTATTTTATGCATTTAAATTTGCAATAATTTAACATTTCACTCAATTGTGACGAGGTAAATTTACACTCTCTTAAGTTCAAAGGGTGTCACATAAAAGTACAAAGAAATATTAATATTTCGGACTGCTTTACAGTTTCAGAGTAGATTACGACTCTCATATCCGTAAAAAAAACTGAGAAACGTCTTCGTACTGCTTCATAGCGTCTCCATTTTTCTTGGGCGGCCTCATTTCTATGCCTGGAAAGGTGCTAGTCCTCCCTCCAGGTTCTAGGGAGCAGAATTTTACGATTTTTGGTCGAGAATTTACGAGGCCCAAAGGACTCGGCGAAGTCATTTCGACGTAGCCGAACGACGGCAAGAAAATGGCCGACGCTTTGAGAGTTGTGCCTCGATTTGGACGCTGCTGAAGTTTCTTATTTTGGTTCCAACATTAGTGCACGCGGAACTTATAACTTTGCTGTGCGTTGGGCGAATGAGAGGAAGGTTGATCACGTAGGGTGATGAATATAAGGGTTCAGAATTGACACTTATTGACAGTTTTAATGAATATCGGCATCTCTGTCGGGATTATTACTCTCAGGAGCCGCGAACGACTGAAGACCTGCAGTGAGAAACAAGCACGAAAGAGTTTGAATTGATCAAAAATCAGCCATCTACATTCATACATTAGAGGCTTAGTTGGATGCCGTTATTCAATCACTCCTAGTCCTGTGTTAATTAACGAATTACTTCGATTACCTCGAGTTCTGTCCTAAATAACGAATTATTTTAATTACCCCGAGTACAGTACCCATCAACGAATTACTTCAATCAAACCGAGTCCCCGCACAGGGTCTGTAATTGGGAAGCACGAGTGATTGCAAGTTTTTATATCATCCTCTTGAAAATTGGCTTGTGTTTTGATGACGACGCTGCGTTAGATAGCAAATCTGCAGTTCCGGAGTGACATTTTTTTATATTTTCTCGTCAATTCTGTGTGTAGTCTCCACTTCGGCAGAAATATCGTAATGAATTGAACAGACTGCCATTCTCGCTTAGCTAACTGTGTTCGCTTTGGAAACGATGAGGGGCTTTTGTCGTTATGAAGAAAGGAAATTATGTTAGCTGATTTCCTGACAATTATATTCTATTATCAGGAAATTAGTTCAAAGTTTCTGTGAGTAGTTAGAGAGTGTTGAGCGTCGGTAGACTTAGATTTAAATAAGTAACTAGATCTAGCTAAGTATTTAATTATGTTTAATTCACCCCCTTTGAGTTAGAGTTTGATTTAAAATTAATTGATTACTTATGATTTTTTCTTGGGGCTGTTATTCTCTGCAAAATTGATCTTCATAGCTTCTTCTATTTTCGGAAACTTGATTTTTGAAATTTTGGGTTCAGATAAGCATTTTCTAGAGAACAAAAATTAGCAGAAAAGAGCAATGTTGAGATTATTTCAGTTTTTCTTATAGATTTTCATGCATAAGAGACTCATGCTCATCAAATATTGAAGATATTATTCATTCATGAATCTCAAGGATCTTGTTGTGAATTCGTGAACCAGTTTCCTTGAATTATTTTATATTCCTGATTTTTTCCATATTCAATGCTATATAAAACTCACGAAGTAATGACGCACATTCATATCGAAAGTACCTAAACAATCATTAACAAAAATAAGCTGCGAATGATTCACAAAAAAAGAATGTGGCGTCCGATAGGAATATCAAGTTGAGGTGAAATCATCAGGCTTATAAATAGACTGAAGCAATATTCTCACTTCGATGAATGTTTATGAATTTGAACACAATAAAGAAAACGTTCTAGGCCACGCAGAATTGTTGTATATATTTATTCAGAGTAGAAGACCAATAGACAATAGGTCACTATCCTGTATCAGTATAAATACATTGCGAATGTATTTATTGAGTAGTGTGAGCGCATACTTTTCAGAAGTTCGAAATGCCGACATGCTTAATGCTAAGTGACATCATTTGGTCCACGCTTTGAAACTAACTTCCTTTCCGGTCAAGTTCTCCAATGTTAATATTTTTAAAAGTAGCCTTTGAAGTTATGGCGGAGATATCAGGTAGAGTACATCTTTCGAATGATCGAATAAATTTTCACAAAGTGTGCGGAGTCCAATGCATTTTCATTCGCTCAAGTTTATCTTGACACATAAGTGACTGATGAAGAACTTCCTAAAATTATTGGAGTAGTTGTACTTCTAATTAAAAAAGAATTAAGTTATCGCAAATGATTGAAGAATCATTGACGATATTTTCGAGTTATGAATAGATTTTAGTGTATTTCCACTTATTCAACTTTATCTAGACACACCTGTATCTGATAAAGAACTTCCTCGAAGGTTCCACTGCATTTTTCCATTCTAAAATGCTAGTAGATTCCAAACAAGGAACATTTGCACCATGAAACCAAACATTTTTTCAGTGTTGAAGCTAACATTTCAGGTAGCTTACATGCAAATCTTACATTTCAGAAATTTTCTGAAACGTCCGATGCTAAACTTTCCAACAGTTTTTGATTTTTTTCGTGAAGAATTTTCATGAACCCAATCTAAGCAAAATTTGAAAATTTGCATCTGTTAGTTTTGCCGTACCTTCGGAGCCAGTTTTAGGAGGCTCTCGTCCTATCACAGTTGTATAGGAGAACAAGTAGGAATTTCTGTCACTCTAATAAATACAATAAAAAAGCTTTATGAATATTAATTTTTCAACCAGGTGTGGACATCGCATCAATTTATCAGCAAATTACAAGTGTACTACTTATTAGAACGCATTAGATTTTTCCTACTGAATATTTCACGCAATGCAAAGACCATCTAATCTCTAATTTTTGAGCATAGTTTTTTGCAAAATATCTCAAAAAGTATCAGGACACTTCATATGCCTCGTATATTTTGCCAAACGAAACATGTAAATGTAAATCTATCTCTTTTACAAGCGGTTATGCAACATATTCAACACTTATTGCAAGTGTATTGAAAAGATATTCAAGCACTGCAGGTTGTGATGACGCTCGCGAAGTCAGAGTGAGTCTCACAAGTAGAGTAAGTTTTTATCTCCAACATACTCAATTAAGTCGCTATTGGATTTTGGTCTGGATGATATCACGGTACTGAAGCATTAAAGTTTAAATAGTGTTTCATCATTCAAATATCTAAATTATTCTTTCATATGATGTTTAGAGATTTTCAAAATCCGAGTCCTTCTCATCTTTCACCATCTTCACAGTGAAATTATGAATTGTCTAAGCCTCCATAGTCAGGGAATGAATCGTGACGTGTGTCATAATTTCAGATAGGCTACAGTTGCGTCAAAAACCAACCTTACCTAATTTCGAGTGAGTTGTCACGATCTGGAAGGAACAAAAACTATGTCAACGCGCTTGTTTCGGTGTACGCCGGTCAGTATACAAGTGAAAACCTTAATTAATTCCGATAAAAATCCACGGTTTCTAGTGCCTACGTTTCATTTACTACTGACAGTCAAGTTTGAATCATACGTGGGAAAAAGACACTGCCGAAGAGCACGTCCATCGTTGCATTTGTTGCTTTAGGTATATGATTTAAAAAATGGAATTGCAATGAAACAAAGAATTTTTTTTTCGTGAAGTGGATAAGTGAATGTGATGGCAGTATTTCTGGTTTGTGTAGTTTTGAACTATAGAACTTTTTGTCATGTTTTGCAGATGCATAGCTCATATTTTAGGATTTTCTATCGATTCAGGTACATTTGTTAGTCCAATGATTTTCGGTTTTTAAAATTCAAGTGCTGGAGGCAAATTACGTACAACAAATGCTATTCCATTTATGTGCAGGTGATTCGGGTAAGTTCTTAGAAATAAATGACCTCTACGTGAATAATGTTTAGCACTTTAAATATATTTTTACGACATGAAGTGGCTTTTAAGTCACAGGCTTACCTAACTTTTACGTCAAATTAACCTTTCCTTAGGGGGTTTAATTTTGTCAGCAAATAAACCTTTCCTTAAAGGGTTTGATTTGTTCAGCAAATTAACCTTTCCTTAAGGGGTTTCATTTGTTCAGCAAATTAACCTTACCTTAAGGAATTTAAATTAACTTTTCATAGTCTAGTAACGAATGCAACACGTGAAGCCGCAGCTCCTGCTACAGCAAACTCAGTACCTTTCTTTTACCATTCAAACATTCATCCACCATGCAAAAGGAAAAGTTAGTTTACTATGAGGAATAAATTCTGGCCGTAACGGGATGAGTGATTTGCTAGCAAATTTCTCAGCCCCTTAGAATTTGTCAGTTTCTGCTGCCGTGCACCAAATTGATCAATGCCATCTTAGCTCAAAATGCAGTATTATTTATAGCTTGTGATTGTACAGACCACGTGAAAAAAAAAGCATCACATACGTGTACACAAACTGCTTTTCCAGCCATAGACACGCATATATGCCTACTTTCAAATGTTTACAGCGATTAATGTCAAAAAGCTACGCTATTCAAGGAGCGCAAATTCAGGTACATCATTGGTTCAATTGAGCTCCAATTTGTGAACTCCATGGGGGATTTCCAGGGTTCTAGGGACCAGAGGCTGAATGTGTACGATGAGAAGGAAAATTGTCGTCTTTCGTTCTAGCAATTGTCGTCTAGTAGCAGTAGCAGCAGTAAGGTAGTTCTAGAAAAAGAAACTCAAATCTAACCAGGCTGAAGGTTCAAGGCTGAAAGCTCATCGCGTAAAGAGATACGTAACTTCACTAGGCAGGTCTGCCTAGTTGGAAGGCGTTGCCATATTTATCGGCTTAGGAATGCTCCTTGTATCGAGTATAAGAGAGATGTTGTTATCTAGTATAATACCAAAACTCTGGTCGTCTTGCTTGTTTGCTTGCTTGAAACCGTGCACACGTTTGTCTGTCGGATCTGAGATATTCGAAATTGATACTCTTCGTTTAATTCTGTATTGTGGATACCGGCTTAACTGCATAGGATATATTTCTGGATACGGTTTGATTTTGATAAATTGCTATCAACCCAACGGGTCACCTGTTGTCTAGGAACGGGTCTGCTATCAACGGGTCTAGTCATCAATTGACTTAGCGCTATCGAAAATAACTGCCATAAATTTAGAGAAGGATAACAGTGGAAAATCTCGTAAATTCGGATAATGCTAACGAAGTTACATGCCGTAAATTGAGGTAGTGCTACCGAAAGAAAAGTCCGTTACTTTGGCAAATGCTAATAAAGAAAAATCCAGTAAATTCATGTGATTCTAATGAAGTTCTATCCCGTTAACTGGTAATGGTAACGAAGATAAATCTATTAAATTCAAGTAATGCTAACAAAAATCAATCCCGTAAACATATGGGAACAGGCGCATAGTACCACGAGTAAAACTTATAATTGGATTTTTCTATTTATTTCCCAATCAAGAATGGGGAAAATATTATATAACTTTTTTATCTAAGCTTCCCACAGGCTATTACAAGTTGCAATTCTTGAAAATAATAGGAACATTTAGTTGTGTCTTAATCGCATTTTAGCACAAACTATATCTGAGTGAATATATAGTATGTATGCGTTTCGAATGATGTGGAGATGCCCGATTGCTTCCAAATGATGCTCAATTCACGCCATAATTTTTCTCGGAAGCCAGATACCTTTTACATTTCAAAAAAATTTGTAAGACAGGGCTGAAATTGTTGCAAAATTTGCATGACAATAGATTAAAAGTTCAGGCTTAGAGAATATTTTGCTACATAACTTCGCCCATAAGCTTCACTCCAATGCATCGTAGGAATTCTTGGAGTAATTTTACTTGGGTTTGAAACGATAATTTCTTTAACGTAAACTTTAAAGGTCCCAAAACTCACACGAGTGAGATGATTTATGTTCCTATTCTTACATTGACAACTCCACAAATAACGTATTTAAAAGTGTATCAGTTTTTTTTTGTTCCCAGTTTTGAACTCTAATTTTACATTTGTTCGTTAATACATAAATCACAAAAATAATTTTATTGGTCGAACGTTGCTTTTGTAATCAAGTCAATTTATTTTCCAGTTTTTCCTCCTCCGATCGAACCCGAGTGACGAACATAACACAAGTATCATAAAATACAAAGCCAAATTTCGTCGGAATGACAAGCACTTTCTATCGTTCCGCGATAAGTGGAGTTGAGAAATTACACTTCATTACCAGAAATACTCATCAGGTTGCATAATGTAATTTACGAGATCACGTTTTCATTCATCTTCATGCCTTCGCGCAGCAGCGTCGTAGATTTTCAGCACCATTCGCTCTCAGCTGTGCAGCCCTGCAGACAGAGCAGCCGTGCGACTGCATGTCTCAACTTCCAAGTGCAAATAATTTTCCGAGCTCATCGTTTCAAAACACAAATGTTCCTCAAAGAAAACGCATTAAACTCTGTAATTAGTCTAGGAATATTCTGTTCCAGAAATGTACTGTGACATTAAGATGTGGCTTTAAATGACTCCTACCATGTAATGTTGAGTAAAAATGTACATTTCTTTCTCTTTCAATTCGAAAAAGAAGAAAAATCTCTGTATTTTTACGTGTCAAATAAAAGTGAAATGGAATTCTGAAACACTCAGCTTCACGTAACTTCATCGTGATGATCTTTTGATAGCATATCAAATTTTGCGAGGCAAACCTCATGAGTTCAGGTTTCGCCAACGAAGGTAAATCCCGTAATCTCAGATATTAATAACAAATTTAAGTAACCTAAATTGAGCTAATTCTCATGAAAGGAAATCCCGTAAATTTACGTAATGCTAACGGAGTATTAACGGAGTAAATTAACGTAATGCTAAATCCAGTAAATTGAGCCAATGCTAACGGATAGAAAACTCATCAATTGACCCAACGCTATCGAAAGTAACTGCTTTAAATTTCGAGCAGGCTAACAGTGGAAAATATCGTAAATTCGGATAATGTTAAAGAAGTTAAATCACGGAACTTGAGGTAGTGCTATCGAAAGAAAAGTCCGTTACTTTGGGAAATGCTAGCAAAGAGAAATCCAGTAAATTCATGTATTGCTAATGAAGTTCTATCCCGTTAAGAGGTAATAGTAACGAAGATATATCTATTAAATTCAAGTAATAGTAACAAAAAAAATCTCATAAACACATGGGAAAAGGCACCTTCGAATGAGTTAAATTCATTAAAATAAAATAAAAATTGAAATGAAAGCGTATGTGTTCTTTAGATTACATTTAATGATTTCAAATTATTTTCAAGCAGAAATATGCCGAAAATGCTGATCCCCGTTGTCGTTTCTCAGTAAACTTTCCGAATGAATTTTGAAGCAACTGAATTTTCTACCGTAACTGAAAGTGTACATTTTCTAATTAACAAATCCTTGAGTAGTCTTGGCTGATGGATGCATGCTACAATTTTGATGCCATGCCTGAAGAAGAAGAATCAGTGTCACAGCAAACAGTCCGTTCATAAAACAACTTTCTAATATCAATAACAATCAACGTTGATTTATTTTCCTCAAATTTACTCGTGGACCAATGTTCATTATTTCATATAAGTTCAAATAAAAAGTTATCAAGGAATCAAGCGAATTACATCTCTGTAGAAACTCGGTTATTCATGGATTTTTTGAAATCCTGTGATATTTTATGTCCGGAAATTATTTTGCACAAAAAATTTCGATCACTAAAACGAAGAAAAAACTCGAACAATTACAGATACAAAATTTGCCAAAACATTTTGTTTAAAACACAAAAGAACACAAGGGCACGATTTTTTTGATCTTCAAAATCAACATCAGGAAAACATACTTTTTGATTTTCCATAAAAGAAGGTGGTCAATTTTTTCCGGCTAAGCCTGGGCAAGTATAATATAAAATTTCGTATCGAATGTTAGTACATATTGTTTGGAAGTTCCTCTTTATGAGTGAAAAAGGAGTATTGAAAAAGAGGCTTGAATACTGGAAGCAAAATTTAACTGTGGAAAATAATTATAAAAACTCCACACTATAAATGAGCCCGTTATGTCGCTATCTAAACGGGGCTATGACTTTAATACAAATCGTAGCAGAGAGATCCATGCTTTTCACTAAAAAAATTTGCACTGGTATCATCAATTTCTTAAATTTTTCTCATTAAAGGAACCAAAAAAATGTACGAAGTGATGTGATTTTGCCATCGGGGATTTTTGGGGATTAGGGAGTTACGGATGAAAGTCTTGGGATTATGAATTATCGAAAGGGGCCGAGACGTGGGATCGTGGGGCGAGGTAATGAAATGCAGGGAAAATGGTAGCAAGGAGATATATGTTGGCAGAGGCAAGACTTGAAATGGAAAAGGGAGAGAAAACCAGCGGACTGAGGCTTTGAGATTATTGGCGAGTTCCAATAGAAAGACGTGAGCCTACAGTTAATTAATTTATGCAAAACGAGAGAATTATAGCGCGCCGTTCTGAGATGAAAGAATTTTGTATTTAATCTAACTACACATTAGTCATTTTATAAGTTAATGTAATTTATATCTCTCTACGAAAAAGTGTATGCAGGACAAAAAACACATGTAAATATTGTTTAGCTTGGCTCCCGTAATTTTATAATTAATAGATTTAACTGCATCGTACCGAGAGTAAAACTTATAATTAGATTTTTCTCTTTTTTTCAATGATGAACGGGGAAAAAATATTATTTAACTTTAATATCTAAGCTTCCCAGCAGATACTATGTATCCCTGTGAAAATGTTTACTCAAGTACTAAAAGCATATTTTTTATCTACCCAATACCAAACTGTTATCTCTGCTTTCAATAGTACCATGAATGAAATTCATTGCAGCCAATAGTTCTGTTCAAATTTTTCTAAAACCTTTCACCAATTGTGTAAAATTATTGCCCGACAGATTTACAAGTTCTACATGGGAAATATACAGAAGCTATCATGTTTTCGTCCTAATTTATCCTATCTTAATATAGCTAATTCCCGATCATATTGGGCCATGCAACTTTTTTTCGTAACGATTGCGTTCAAATCGTACGTACGGATCAGCATTTGCAATTCCAACAAATCGTTTGCACTTTTCCGTATGTTATTTTACAGTTTTTAGGCCGCACAGCCTCTGTAAAAAGGAGCTGGAGGGGATACATAGAAAACGGGCCTGGGTCTGCCGTGCCTGCGTGTCCCCCCATGTCGTAAAGACCGGTGCGTGAAATAAAACCAGGCCTGCTGGAACGCTACCATTGGGGGGAGGCTTTGAGCAAGCGTTCTTGAAAAGGGCTCGATGAGTTCTCATAGAAAATGTGAACCGTCGTAAAAGTTACGTTGGAGATGACAGAAAGTGTGAAGGTCATAAAATATTCAGGTCCAGAAAACGTGAAACGTCGTTAACGGTACCTCGGTGGTGACAGAAAGCGGGAAGATCATAAAATATTCAAGTCCAAGTTTTTTTTGAGTTTATTCAAGTAGAACACGGCTGCTTCTTCCATGCATCAAAGCGGGAAGGAATGTGCGTTAATTATGTTAATACTTCAAATTCCCGAGACCTCAGTTTTTTCTTTGACGCTTCTTGTTCTGCGTCACATTTCGCACTGTTTAGCGTGACTAGTCTGTTAAAAAAATACGTCAATGGATGAATGAAAGCGGTGTGTAACTGAATGAGCCTTGCGAGTGATCCTTTATTAGTTGATGTTATACCTCAAGAAATGTTTGAAATAATTATCGGATCTTCGAAAAGTCTGTCAGTTTTTCGGGTTCCTTAACTAAAATGTATTTATAACATTTCCACATCTTGTGTCATTATTTAAACTCTCAACCGTAAAAAAAACGTTCGACATTGCACATACATAGTAACAGCACCTAGTTGGAACAAGTTTTCGATCTATGCGCTTATTATACATAAATATGTTGAGCAAATTTATTTTGGATGTTAGTCCATTAAGGCTGCCAGTAGGGAGTTGGATGCCAATGAAAATTTACAAAATGCTAAGAAGGAAGGTTATTTACACCTGACTGGGATGCATGTATTCTTTGAACGTGTCGCATATATTGTTACTTTTCTGTCAAATTACCTAGTTAAACCGAGCAAAAGAGGGTAAAATATATTATCAGTTACGTAATTAACAACATAAATTATGCTGTAATTGCAAATAGAGTACGTCCTTCAATCAAGCCAATTTCCTTTGGTCTAAAGACTTTTTTCACATTAAAAAAAAATTGAAAAACTGATTTTCGGCTCATATCTAAAGCTACGCTTTCCGAGCAGAGTTAAATATTCACATTATAGATAATTCTTCATTTTTGAAGTTGAAAAACCTACATATTGAATTGCTATGAATACAAGCGTCTCAAGCACCAACACTACTCGTCAACTGGTGAACAGGGCTTTCTCTGAGGCGGCATAGCGAATGTGGGCGAGATTGGTCGGTCGCATTGGAATCTCCTTGGCCTCATTTGAAGTGGCTGTATAATATGCTAATTGGACCGCAATATTTACACGTCAATTGCTGCGCGGACGTGAGAAAGAGCTCTGTCGCAGCTTCATCTCCCAGTTCTTCCTCGCAAAAAATAGGTGAACACAAGAAGTGAAAGGTAGCCTATTGGTGCATGACTAGTCGTCCTGGTGGTGCAGTGACTGGTGCATGACTAGTCGTCCTGGTGGTGCAGTGACTGGTGCATGACTAGTCGTCTTGGTGGAGCAGTGACTGGTACAACAGNGGTGGTGCAGTGACTGGTGCAACAGAGGCCTGTCGTAGAGGGATAGGTGGTGCTGTGGCAGGTGGTTCAGGAGCAGGTGGTACAGTAGCTGGTTGTACAGTGGCTGGTGGTATAGTGGTACTTGGTTTGTTGGAAGTCGGCACAGTTGCAGGTGATCTAGTGAAAGGTGGTACTGTGGCAGGTGGTAAAGTGGGAGGTGATACAGTAGCAAGTGATACAGTGGCAGGTGGTACAGTGGCAGGTGGTACAGTGGTAAAAGGAGCCAGGTGATACAAGGTCGGGGAGGCTTAAGTATATCGTAAAATTAGGTCGAACACAATACTTCGAAACAAATTACTCAAAAAACACTCAGTCGGACGGAAAATTGTTTGAATAGAAATTGATCGAGATGGAAGTTGTTCTAGTAAGTTTTTTCCAATAGCCTTTATCTCAAAATCTGTTTTCGTATAAATTCTAGATGATTAGACTCAGGAGGTCAAGTGTCAGACTTGCTTTTAGTTTAGTTTAGACTTGGGACACCTTTCGTTAGAGCTTGCCTCCAATGAGCCGAGGAGGGGGAGGGGCCGAGTTAAGTGTGTAGCTAATTTTCTCCACTGGATGGGCCGAAAGTATCAAATCGACCTTCATGGATTAACGAGTGTAAACTTAAACAAAATGTGCAGGTGTTGATTAAAAATAACTTGAACTCTTTTCACCGTCATGTCTGAAATACATTTTACAAATGCCGTCATTTCTGAGTTTTAGTTTATTGTAGCTAACTTTCTTGCGTTATAATTTGTAGCAGCCGGCGTTCATGAGCTAAACTTCAAATAACTAGCGCTCTTGAGTTATGGCTTATAGGCCCTGTGAGGACGGTTTCCGTAAATTATGACGCAAGAACGTTGGTTACGGTAACCCATTGCTCAGAA
>VOMN01095900.1:0-24536 GCA_014899125.1 Orchestia grillus
ATCATGATAGGGAACATGAATGTCCCAAAACCTTTGATAATTGTTTTTTTCCATGACGTTACGAATACTTATTTGACACACTGTACCACCATTCCTTTACCTTCATTATCCTCCAATACAGTCAGCAAAACAATACCATCATTCATTTACCTTCATTCTGAATCCGAAATACTATCGTGCTGCACTATGAAAAGCAATGATCGTTTTGACCAGTTTCTCACAAATCCCCAGAGCAAAGAAAAAATCCCATTTTATCTGACGAGTTACAGCTAACCACATGATTGGTTCGCTGAATTTGGGAGACTCTTTCTATTCGGGTCGCAGGCCGACAGAGGACCACCGCTTCAAAGCAATACGTTAAAGAATAGGTCAATTCCCAGTCTCCTGAGATGCTAACTCGATATACACTCTCATCGCCTGCTTTGGCAATGAATTAAACGTCCTTACTTCACGTCTCAGAATTGTATGTCCCATTCACACTATAAATATACATAAACATATACATATATATTTCTGGAGATAATATTGAGCGCGATGGCTAAAACGAAGTAATTCAATTCACAAAGGTGAAATTAGTTTCCTACGAGAATTCAAAAAATGAGCTTGAATTAATGAAGCCTCGTCTTTTTTAAAGTGTTGTACCCATAATACAAGAACAAATTTTACGATGAGTACCATTCAGTACACACTACCCAGGCTTTCTTTTAATTCATCATACCTGATTAAGGATAAATTTGCATATGTACTAATAGCATCACTGTAAAAGCTCGCTCCATAATCAGGATCAGTGCTTTTGCTTTCTCGTAACCTTCAAAAAGAATAGTAGGACTGAGAACGTAAGCGCTTACGAAGGACTCTTTAAGCAACGTAAAGAGGCAACGTAAGGAACGCTTAAGGGTAAAACACCGAAGCGTTGACTGTTAGATGTTCATTTTAATGTGATTAACAAAAAACTAAAGGCAATTTTGTAATGCTGTATACCAAAAGTTAGGTAATTTAACGCTCCATCTTATATCAACTTCTCTATATGTATCCACATTTCGCTCTAATGACGCGTCGTAGACGAGGAATGACTTGCTCGCACGTGACACGCAGTTTTAGCAGGTATTTCATATCAGTAGTTCTAACCTCTGCTTTAGAGCATTCACACCTGTTAGGGATGTAATGAAGCCGTTTGTTCTGAAATTGGCCAAACTTCAAATTTTATCGGATTGAAGTCTGGTGAGCAAGAACGTCACAGTTCCTAAGACTAGAACCTCTTAAAATTGTCCCTGAACCAGAATTAAACCCATTTGACAGGTGAGAGGTGCCTCCGTCAAGTTGACACGTGACGCCATCATATCCTATATCACTCAAGGTGCAATCTCATCTTTCAACACGCTAAGATAAACGCTTTGGTTTACCTGAACTTCTGCTTTAATAAAAATCAAACGAGTTTTCCGATCATTGGATGAGACACCTGTCCGCGCCCATGCCATAAACGAAGCTGTTTTTTGTCTTCAAAATGTTATGCGTTCAACAGGGACTGATTTTTTGTATTCTACCCATACTACTAGATCATTTTGAGAGTTATGCATGGATTGAACGGTGAACCAGAGAATTAGGGGCTGTGTGCCATCAACGAGGTTTTGCAGAAGCAACTTCGCTCTTTCGACCCTCTTCGATTTCGTTGCGTCAGAAAGAAGTTGCATTTTAGTGATCTTGAGTACCTTCATCCAAAGTTCAATTTAAGAGCAGTCTTGGCATAGTGGAAAGGTTCACATTAACCTCTACGGCTAAGCCTCTTGCACTCCTTCGAGGATTTCTTGGCAACTTTTGTTTGGTGCTCTTGATGATATTTTTCGTTCTTGCTGGTCTCGCTCCTGATTCTTGGAAAGCAGCTATCAGTCTTCCCCAGTTGTTTGATTGATTTGAAAATGCTAGACCCGTTTACAAAATCATGTAAAAACTTTAAATTTCGACGATTGGAACGAGCTGATCCACAAACCTGTCTGCTGATTGTTAAGAAAATATTGAATATACTCTGATACCAAGCGAAGAGCAAACACTGATCTGGTTGACCAGAACATGTTAAGTCTAACGCATATTAAAATAAAATGAAGAAAGTTTACTGTATTTGTTGGATTTTATTTTTTAAATTTAAAATAATGAAATTTAACAAAAAATTTCTTTCGTCATAAAACCAGAAAGAAAGAAGCGAACATTGCTTGGGGCTTTTTTTTGCTTAGACCGGCAACTGCGCAGGCACGACGTGACAGAGCGAAGGAAGCGTAATGGCAAGGGCGTTGACAAGCCGTGAAATATAGCCCAGTGGGTCACACTTTGACAGCGTTCAAAGCATACCAAGAGCACGCGTTTCGCCTGCTCTCACAGATATTAACCATTAACAATCACCATACTGTAAAGTTGAGGCAACTCACAAGAAACAAATCAACGTAGTTGGGTATGAAGTGGAGCGGCACGAGACACAGAGTACCCGTTCTCTTCTGTTTATAAAGAAGCACATTTGTTCAACTTCAATTAAGGTATTCTAACTAGAAGTAAATTTTAACACTAAATATAAGGGCTTCTTGACGTGATAATTTCGAGCATACCATGGAAAAAGTGTCACTCCTGAACAAACAAATCCATGGCATGATCAGGTAAAAACATAATACAAACAATTTTCAAGCATATAAATAAAGTATCAACAGATTTGAAGTGACTTCAAATTTCGACGAACGAACAGAACGCAGCAGCTGCGCATGTGTCACCAACAGCAGCGCTCTGCACAGCCCCTTTAAAACTCCTGAGCCAGTTACTCTGTGACGCTTTTCCAATAGAAGGCAAACCTGGAGCTTCTGCAACCGCCGTCACCGACTACTAATGCTCGAGCTCGGCACTTGACTCCGCTGTCAGCGTTCTTCGAAGTAAATGACAGTCATTAGAAAGTATAATAGTTTGAAACATCACGATACACATGGGCAAGCAACACGCATCTATCGCCTACAAATTTTAGGACTGCATTCGACAATTTTTACAACACCGTAACAAACCTGCTCAAACCCTCGACAAACTCAATCGCCTTGCACAAAAACAGGCTTAAGAGCTTCAGCCGTCACAGTTTTCCAAGTTATCACTAATAGCCGTTCCACACACGTCAATTTCACCGTCACGCAGGCTAGCGAATTTTTTCAAATTACAAGACCTAACTAGCACGGTCAGCTTTATGAACGTATATAAGTTAGCTTTATACACGTAATATACAATTACGTCCGTCCCATCTCCCCATAGAATAGCTAATTAAACATACTAAATTTACTATATCAAAAACGCGCCTTACTCCCACTTCTTCTACATCGTGGCAGTAGAAGAAATTGTAGCAAGGGTAGCAGTGTTTTACGGAAAGCAGCGCTGTTGTACTTCGGACTACCTAGCACCAAAAAAGAAGGCACCGTTTACAGGAGTCTTTGGAGAAGGGGAAATCCATGCACGTGGTGGGTTCCCACACAAGATCCTTGGATGAGTGTTCCACATAGAATAGATGTTTATGATGGAAGAGGAAAATAAGATGAAGAATCATCAGCGAAGAAGCCATGGAAATGAGAAAAGTGAGCCATGAAAGATAGGAGTTCCGAAAGACTATATATGATTGAGGCACCCTAATAGTCGTCGCCCCGCCTCATGATCGTTTGCTCTGTGTTGAAATGTGAAGCTCACTCTCGATCAACATCTCTCAACTGCGAAGAAATGTTTCTGCCTGCTTAAAACAGGCAGTACCTCAACAAAGTTTCCCCATCCTGTGGGATGCATAAATTGAACAAAGGTTGCGAGCAACAGACATCTTCATTAGCATGCGATGGTTTACACAAGCGCTGCGCAGCAGTGGCAGCCTGACAACAGCTTAGCTGAAAGAAGGGCTAATCAACTCCCCTTCAAGGAGCGTAATACTTGAGTGCTTCATACTAATGGCTGATCGGGTGAGTTTATGCTAATCTTAAACACATGTAGGTCGAAGGGATCAATGAAAACTTAAACCGTCAATTAAAGATTAAAGCTCCCTAACCACATGAAATGTTCTCCAAAGAGGCCGAAGAGAAGAAGGAACCATTTGGTATTCACTGTAGAAAACGTAGAATCTATGCATAGGGTATTCTCACACCGAATCACCCTACGCATAAAAACAATAAGAAAAAAAAGAAAACAAAAGAAAGAGAGCGAAAATGGTATGGAATTTGGAAGAAGCAAAGTGGACACGAAAGACGCCCCCAAGACCTATCTAACAGAAGGTAACTTAATAGTCCGGTCCCGGAAGCATAGTAGTAGTGAGGGCAGCAGCTTTTTCGTGACTTCACAACCTTGCACTAAACAGATGGGACCTTTTAGTATGGACTTGGGAGAGCGGGAAATCTCTCTATGCACAAGATGTGCTTCCACACAAGATCCCCTGCGCATAGAAACAAGTTAAGAACGAACAGGAAAGAAAACAAAGAATAATTAGCACAAAGAAGTCATGAGAATAGAAGCAAAGTGGGCACGAAAAATATAAATCCGGAAAGCCTAGCTAGAGCTGAGGTAAGCTCTGTCCCCAGGGGGGGCCAGTCCCCGTAATACAGGATAAACAACCCTAACTAATCTAAACTCATTGCCTATGACCTCTCCTATATCCCCTGAGAAAATAGCGTAAGATAGACAAACCTTACTTCCTAACCTTATTGCTTATCCTATGCCTTCTGACGAGTACGAAACCGAGTATGAACTAGAAGTTTTCCGTCGGAAACGAAGCCGCTGCAAAAACCAAGCTTGAATCGATGGTTCCCTAAAATAGCTTTTGTGCCACTGTGCATTTCCTAATTATGTAGCGCTCTCGCGCGATTCAGTTAGTCGTGAAAGCGAGTGCACCGAAAAAACAAGTCCTGCCAAAAAAAATTTGCTTGGTCGGGGCTTTCAACCGATGTTAACAAATAGTTTCGTAAAATCTTCGGAAAAGTTGCTGATACATTGCATTTTACAGGGTGTGCCACAATAAGCTGCTTTTTTCAAATAATAACTCCATAGCTAATGGGCGTAAAAACTTCTATATGGTCTCATTTTCATCGCTATTCAATTTAATTCCATCAGGTTAAATCATTTTTCATTTATAGGAATAGTTCATGAACAAATGAACGATAAGCGAGAGTCGTCTTTCTTCGCAATTGCGCGAGGGCGTTTCTAAATACGCTAAATAGAACAATTACAGTTTTTCAGAATCGCAATACTACTGTATCATGACTACGTCATTCCTATTTCTGAACGTTCTTATTTCCACTTCACTTCGGAAATGCAACAATTGAATTCTTGACCATCAACCCTTAACAATGCAATTGAGATGAAGAGAGCGAACATTCATAGTCATAACTTACAACGATATCAAGAATGTCCCTAGATGCTTTCAACCATTTCAAAATACTTCTCAATGGAGAGAAGTGTAAACAAACCTACTGTGAGAAAAACTGCTGCAAAATTTTCGAAACATGGAACAATACTCATTTTATCCTATTTTGTATTACGCATTTACTACTTTTATTAATTAAAAATATAGATTGTGTCTTCAGAATTATTCTATCGCAATGGCAAAAAAACGACTTTCAATTACCCTTCATCTGTTCGTGAACTATTTTTATAAATAATAAATGGTTCAACCTGATGAAAGTACATTGAATGGCGGTGAAAACGAGACCATATAGAGGTTTTTACGGCCATTAGCTACCGAGTTATAAGTATTTGAAAAAAGGAAACTTTTTGTGGCCCACCCTGTAGACCAGCTCCTCGAGCGGTATTTATCACGAAAAACTGAAGCACAATTAACTTCGTTTGTTGTGAACGATCCTCTCTTCAAATATTTATTATTCCTCAATTCATGAAATCCATGAGAATCTTGACAAAATATTTTGTGGTTTCACACATTTTAACCGGTCTGCTCTAACAATAATTAAACCAAAAATCATAAGCAACTGAGTTAAATGTTAGTTTCTTACTTCTTAAATTAAAGTACTCAATCATGTTAAAAACATATGCCATCGGAATAAGAAAATCTCGTACTGCCACGTATAAAAACGAATAAAAAGAGGCAGAGAAACCGTTCCGACAATAGAGAGCTCATATCTACTCTACCGAAGGCAGAGGGACTTGAAACTACTTTCACTGAGAGAAGTTTGATAACCAACACCACCGCCGACAATTTTCTGAAGTCCGATAAGCTCTTGGAAGTTTCGCAATCAAACCAAGCAGCTGAGGAAGCTTTGGGCAACGACAGCTCTCAGAGGAGTGAACAGAGCAAACAGGGCAGTGCATTTTACGTGATTAAGTAGAAATTTACACGGTGTCTTTCGACACGGTCCAGCAGTACGTGCTGTTGAGAGATTCGTGGTTGCACAATGTTACATGATTATACAGTGTTCTTTTACAGAGATGAAGAATTCTTTATTTCAAGTAACATGGTCAGAAAATTCCACTATGCAGTATGTCCCACAAAAACCCGAACCAAGTATTTTTTTCTCTCCGTATCAGTAATACCATCCATCATTGGAATACCATAAGCATTTAATTTCTAGCAGAATTCTCGGTTCGGGTTTTTGTGGGACGTACTGTACACTAATACACAGTTGTTTCTTCGTTTATTGGTTGGTTGGTCCGTCTCTCCGCCATGCTCTCAAGGATTTAGATGGGAGAAAATTCCCGGGTCGGTATTCTTATAAAACTAATACAAGACTCTGTGAAAGCAGTCTGTATCAGTGATACTAAATATAACATTTCACGTCAGAGTTCCCGTAAGTAACAGGGCATCTTAAAAATTTAACATTATTTGCCCCGCCATTTCTGGCGGGGAGCGTCTACTGGTGCACTAATAAATACACCGAAACATTCATTGGTAGTGCGGGAGCGTAAAATTTTTTCGATCGAAACGTTAAACGTGTGCTCTACAAATATCCGTAATGTGGTCCAGTAGGGCGGCACTGCATACAGCCTCGGTAATTCAAGCCTTCACAAAGTCTCAAGCCATCAAGGAAGTTTCTACTCAAAATGCACGATGAATTAGCATATTGACATCAAGTTTGACTGACAGTGGACTCATTTTTGGACATCCTCGTTTCCGTCACAGGGAAAATCCTGGCAAGTCGCCCAAACAATTTTGGTCATGTCAAATTTTACGACAAAAAATTCAAATAGGAGCTGTAGTGCCCAAGACACTAGTCAGGTGTGTTTTCACACGACATGCCTGGTACATCTAAAAATAACAAACACCAGAAAGTACAACCCCTTTTACGCTGGAGAACTCACGGCTCATGGAATTATGGTTCCAAAATGAATTTTTTAAAGGTAAGTTACTTATGTAATTAAGGAGAACTAAATATCCATTAAGCACCATTTATTTGCGAAGACGCGTATCAATGAGCTTTAGTAACTCAGATTATCCAGCACAGAAATCGAAGGGACTTTTAAGTATGGACTTGGGAGAACGGAGAATCTACTCGAAAGGTGTTTCCACACAAGGTCCCTTGCGAATAAGAACTGCACGTTAAGAAGGAAAACGAAGAAAGGATAAAGAATCGTCAGTGAAAAGGGTATGAAAATGGAAAGAAGCAAAGTGATCACGAAAAATAAAAGTTCCGAAGGCCTAACTAGAGCATAGGTAACTTGACAATGTCCTCCTGAGGATGCTAGTCCTCGTATCATGAAATAGACGAACCTAACTAACCTAATACTATCATATGACTGATGAGGAGCCTGTGAATAATTTACGTGAATCTTGAACTGACCTCACAAAATTAAATAGCCGACAAAAATGTGACACCGTAATGCAAATATTACAGGCTGAACACGTGTTCAAACTGGACGCATCCATTCGAGTAGGTGGGCTCACACGAAGCTAAGCCCAAATGAGGACTCGTCCAATGCGTTCTGTAGGATTACTTCAAAAATGCGACAAGAAAATACGCATTCAATACTTTTTACAATAATTTTTTTCTGAGAGTCGAATCTGATTATATTAATGATAGCAGAATGACACCTTCTTCGCCTAAAGTAAGTCGAACTGAAGCTTAGTGAATAAAATCAGGGCGAAAAGACGAAAGTTTATTTTCCACCCGGCACTAGCGCATACAAGACCATCTATACTCAAATAACAAGAACAGCACAGCAGTGCTCTTTTCGCCCAAGATTATTTATCTACTTAGTCGTCACGCCGAGCTCATTAGAGGCTCAACCAATTAGCTGGGGCACCACCACGTGAGGCATACGAAAGCAATCATTAGTTCTCCTTGGTCTCTGCTCTACGCATGCATTCAAGTGTTGCTCTGACGCCAAAAGTTATGATCAAATATGATAAATACTAAACAAGAACGATAATGAGTGCTGCTGCGATCAAAATGACCAACAATGACCTTATCAACAGAGACTGACGCAGACATGACAACATACGGTTTGAACGAACCAGTATCTAAATTGAAATCCTCCTTTTGCAACTTCATGATGACACTCACAATTTGTGCGCATTGTCATATACTGTTAATTATTGTGCGTGCTGTTAATTGTGCGTATTGTTCTTAAGAAAGTGAGTGCACCAACTGTAGGCGTCTTTCAGCTACATTAAAAGAATACGTGGTAATATTGTGTAGGAGTGATCCTCGACGTCCTCTCAGTAGTTATGTTCATCACATAACAACGAGTGCATTGAAACGAACATTCACCGAACACTATCCTGAGAATAACATCTATTGATAGCATACTTAAAAAACATTACTAGAAAGAAGCGATTCACCTCCCATGCTTAACGAGGCTTTGGCCCAACAGTACAGAGTGGTCGACTAGCAACTGATGATTTCAGTTGTAATATGAGTGATAACGTCAACAATCATTTCAGAGCTCCCTAGTCACATGGAATGTGATCCAAAGAGAGCGAAGACAATCTACAATTTAATATGAAGTCAAAAGAACGGGAAATCTATGCACAACATGCGTTCCCACACATGATCTCTTCCCCAGAGAAACAAAGTAGAAAATTAAGATCAAGGAAAAACCATGAAGATATAGCGAATAAAGTGTAAAAATTGGAAATAGTGAAGTGTGTGCAAAAAATGAAAGTCTGGATAGCCTGTCCATAGCTGAGCTAATCTAACAGAGCATCATCCCTGGGGATCCTAGTCCCATAGCAAACAGATGCGACAAGATCTATTGTTGACATCACGAAATTTTTAATGATACAGTGATGAAAATGAAACAATTGTCACATAGTTTCTAAATTAAATCAAGTTCCAAGTCAAGTACTCCATCCAACATTAAAAATGGGTTATTCACGAAAATTCTCTTTCATTGCGAAATGGACTACTTTTATCACGTGTCAAGAAAATCCAGGTGAATCGGGGGAAAAAAAGTCACGGGACACTTTCTTTTTTCATTGACTCTTATCAAAACACGAAAATCGAACTGCATCGTTAGTGATACAAGTATGAGCGACAAATTAAACTTTACTCGAAGTATCCCTCCAATACAAGTTCACTGCACATATTTACTTATACTCTATGTAACCAAAATGTTTACAGCGGCCCTTTCCGATTTCCAGTATAATCCCATATTTTATCCTGCAGGAGAAATGATCACACATAGTATATTCCGAAGAGTGAGTCATGAACCCTACAGAAGGAGAACGAATAAAATCTGGAACTTCATTGATAGGATGATGATCAGACATTAAATTAAAACTGAGTGTCAGATCAACAGAAAATAATTTATGCCATGCCACTCGGACGGACGCCAGTGTGAACATCAGACACCAGCAGTAGCATTGCAGAGCAATCCTTCTCTCACACCGTGAAGTCGTCCACTCTTGCAGTAACCGCCACTTGTAATTCTCACAGCACGTTCATGGAACCTGCTCCAATGTGACATGTTCCAGCAAACATTCTACCGACGATGCTGTGAACACTGCGGCCAAAAGTTCATGCCGATTGGTTAGTAAGAATGCTGCAAGTAATGCAAGTGAAACGTTTTTTCGAATTTCACTCCATGGAGTGAATTTTGGCCTGCACTCGAGTCCTTCGGAAAAAATCAAAGCTACAGCAGGTTCATAGTTGACGCAATGTCAGCATGATGAAACCAGCTCCTTTTCGGTTGTATAATTATGTACAGCATTCTTAACATACGGATCGTCCAGGAACCTTTTTGCTGCCTCAATTAATCTTCCTAACTACGTTTGCTCATTAAGGAACTGATTCGACACTCGCTCCCCTGAATTTTTCCTCAATTTCTCGATCATTAATGGCTCAAGTATCCAAATACTATGGTAAGATCACTTTCAAAAACTTGTTATGTTACTGAAAATTCACTACAGAGATTGAAAAGATGGGCTGCTAAAAGTCTCATCATATAAAATGAAAGCTATTAGGCACCGCACTTCAAAAGTTTAGTATCATTGCACGAGCAGCAGTCTCTCTTGAGTGTAGCAAAGGAATCTTGCATATTCCCCAAGAACGGCCAATTCCTGAAGATCAGATACGCTGGAGATCAATCCCCTTCAGCACACCCCTCCTGGGGGATCTGGTAGGGATTATACCTCGGAGCACTTACAGTCGTATTTGTTTTTCTCTACCGCAAACGTACAAATCTCAGTTTTGACAATAAAAACACAAAAAATTCATCACAAATGTTAACAATGGAACAAAATTGTGTATCAACGACCACGACTCTTGCTACTCAGACGCATACACTTGGACACCGAACATCAGCACAAAACAGCAATCGTATGCAAATACATTGGCACACGTGTTTTCAATTGAATTTCTTTGATAAATTTTAGTAGTTCCTGAACAATTTCCCTCTGCAGAGAGACGATTTTGCCCAAAAGAAATAGCTTTGTGTCAAAGCAAGGCCTTGCAGGGATACAGCCGAGTAACAGCTCAGCTGTTAAATGTTGCATTAAACTAAGCCTAAAAGTTGGTACTGCTGTGAGCAATGTTCCAGGGGCCGGCCTGTGGGCTGCACATCATGCATGTCAGGCACCGAGTGTACAACAGCCATTCAAATATTGCAGCACGTGACAAACCGCGCTCTCTGGTCCGGTGTAGCGCGGCAGTTCTGGCACGCCAGCAACAGACACGAGATCAGAGCCAAGCCAGCAAAAATTGGACTTTCTGTCGTTGTACAGGGCGAGTGATTTTGAGGATATATGTACAGTAATTAATTTAAATTTAAATGTGCAGGAAGGTAGATATTTTACTATTTGTACACTGTCTCTGTTTCAGCAAATCAACAAATATATTTTATAACCCTTCAGTGTCGGTCAAGGATATACTCTTAAGTCGTACTTCTTAGATAATACGTTAGACTGTCTGTGCGCTGGCATTTTTCTTCTTTGAGATAAACTCGAAGCATTGATAACAGCAGTTTTGATCCCCACTGTAACATCATGCATGAGAGATTCGAAGATTTCAGAGTCACCATCTTCTACAAGCTAGCAACATTTATTAAATCGTGTTCCTTTTCATTTCTTTCAATGTTATCACCTCGCACTTATGTCGGCAAAGAGTTAAAACAACTAGAGCGGCGAGACCAATATAAGGAAAAATGTTCTAATGTAAGGGAAAAATACGCCCTCAATTAAAATACACATTTTGTCAAACGGACCTATCACGATGTGAAATGGTTACTTTAGCTCCAGATGTTCTCTGAAACAGAGATCAAACTTGGTCACCTGATGAGTCTTGCGCGGTCGACCGCAATAAAACTGTACGACTGTCTTGAAATGAAGCAAGAAAAAATTCAAGAACTGAATATTGCATTGAAGATGCTTATACTGTTCATAGTAGTTGGGTAAGTTCATACTGTATGTAGGGTCCCCTACGAATCCTGCTTTACCTAAGGAAACCGATAAGGAAGGTACTGGTCAAGCCACCTAGAAAAAAAAGCTTCAATTTTATGTATTCGTTGGTTTCTGCACTCAACAAGAAGAAACTTGTGTTACTGTCAAATAGAAACTTTAATCATCTCAGCTTTAACGAGGGTACTAATCATTACAGTATAATATAACAAGTGAATACGCTCATTTTTCTTTATTCATCCAAAAAAATATAAGCAAGCCCTATAAGGAAACTATCTTTTCATTGATTGACAAGCACAGCTAGCAGAAAAGGCAGCGACGCCAGCTGTAAGGCAAGTGAGTGATGTGAAACTCAAATGTGCTCACACTCGTATGAGAAGGGGTTTCATGAGTATACACCGGTCGTTCCAAGAGGAAGTAGTAAAAATGGACGAATAAACAAAGCTCTCAATTGCAAAGGGCAGCAGATAAGTTCTGCAGCAAGTGATACTGATTCTGAGAACAAATAACGATGAATACGTCTGAAGAACGGTAATTCTGCAAGATGTACTCATGAGGACAGCCACCGTATTTCTTCCCGCCTTCTTTATGAGGAACAGTAGTTCTCTCCACAAATTCTGCAAGAGGGGCCACCACAACAAATTCTGCATATTCCGAACATCATTTCTGGATGATTTACAAGAAACAGATTCCCGTCTCAAACTTTCAACTCAGTCCGAAGTGCCATGCTCAACGTACTGTCAAGAAATGAAAATTTTATCCTAAAAATAGGATATTGTTCAGGAAATCTAGCCGAGACTAAATACTACTGTCATTTTGACACACCCTAACATCTCCAGCCCAGATATACAGTACAAACAATCGAAGACGCTGATACCTTTCATGTATGTTCTCAAATAATAAGGTGAAAAGAGGGGTAAAAAGTAGGTCGTTTCGCTAACTAAAGCCGAACTCGAGCCCTTAAACTGCAATAACAACGCTTGTTTGCTCAGTAAAGACGAGATCTACTTAGCCATAAGCGATATTCAAGGCGATTTGGCCCCGAGCTGTCACCCTTAAATGATCACATAATGGGATCATTGCTTCGACATTGAGGAGCGCCTGAAGAAGCGACGATAGTCCTCTCGAAGTCTTCAAGAGCATTCGTCAAAAACAAAGCGAAATGACATGTTTAATAGTTACTCACTCCGGCAAAACATCTCGAGAACAACACCCAGCTGCCCCTATGGTACATTTTCAGATCAGTTGAATTCATATAATAAAGAGCTATGAGCTGCGTTCATATTGAACGAGCAGTCGTTGGAAATACATCCTAATGCGTTAAAAACACCCAAAAAGCACTTGGTCCTACCTCTGAGCAGACGGAGTCCCAGGCCATCAGTGTTGTCTGCACGAGATAACGAAAAAAGTGTCCTTTTCAATTTTACACAAACTGTTTCACATCTCTATTTAATCTGAAGATTTATTTCAAGTGGCAAAACAGAAACATAAACAAACCTTGTTACTTACACCTCGCTGTAACCAGCAAAAACAGGGCTAGTTATCTCGAACACGGTGAAGTTTCATTGCCAGATTTGTAGTTTTTGCCGCATATTCGCGCATTCAATCATATCTATAGAACATACATTAGATAAATATACACGACACATTACTTGACGTTAACCTAGTAGTGAAATCGAACTGATGTGTAAATCAACTGTTTTAGCACCTCAAAAAAAGTAGTACACATAGTCTTCTCTACCAAGATATACTGGAATGAAATTCTAATATGCACACAAACAACTACAAAAAGATCAAATACTTGTAGAGCATAAAAAGAAAATGAAACAAAAAATTTGCGACACACATAGCATAACTCTTACCGACAGCCATATCCACTCAATCCCTCAATCCTCTCCTGGAGGGCTTCCAGAAAAGAAAGCGCTGCATGAAGGGGACTTCTCCCTGGAACAGGCGGCTTGAAAGGCGCTGCTAATGAAAATCGTTCCTAAGGACATTTCCATCAATACAGCGTCTGCGAGCCAGGAGCCTCAGATCAAGGCTTAAACAACTGAGACTTTCCATGACATACCGCCATCCCTACAGTATGTGGTTCAAATCGGCTCCTAATAACAGATTAATAAAATCACAATCCTAATAATTGGAGCTAGCCTGTAATTTCATCTGGAACATAGCCCGTCGCATAAAACTTATTACGAGAAATAAGACTTCAAGGGGAAGCTAAAATGTTTGAATAGGTTAGCCTCCTAGAATCATTATTAGAGACAGCGCAATGATCTCACAGACGGGTATGTAAAATACGAAAACCCACAAACGGAGAATCTTATGCGTTATATGAGAACCCATCACTTGGACGAAAAAAATCAGCTTAATTCACCGCTTGCACTAATCGAGCCACAGACTTCAGCAATCGGAGTAGGTAACTGATCCCCATCATATCGAAATAGCAAAACGTAACGAAGAAAGCCAATTCTCCAATAGATGCTGACGAGCACAAATATGCATTCTATCTATAGTTAAATCATTGTTTCTCCGTAAATTTAGCATCCTTTTTCGGAAAATTTTAGCAATCGTTTCCTCTTTAAGAGCGACGGATACTTTGATTCACCTCAGGAAGCGTTACGCCTGCCAATATAGTGAAAATACGATGACAAACAATTCCTTTCATTTCACTCTTGGATAAGTTTATCCCTGTATCACACTTGCAACTATAGAACATAATATTTTTTATCTACTTTCATTCAATAAGTCCATAATATTTTTCATTTACCTCGGTTACATTGCCAATTATGCATAAAATGTCACAGCATTCAGCAGTAAAAGGAAATACTGTGCATAAATGCGTAGGCTGGTACACATTATTAACAATTATTACTTCAATTGATGAAAAACAGGATTATTAGCCAATGTTAAGAACATATTTTACACCACATAATTTTTGCGAGTACTTCCAAAAAGGCACTCCGAGTTCTATATGTTTCGGTCTGATCATGGCGACGAAATTTATCGGCGCGCCTCTCGAATACACAAAATCGTAGACGCTCCCAATACTTGGGAAGGATTTTGAAAGGATCTTCGGACCCACAGCAGGGAGACCTGCAAAGGCGTGAAGGTCTCGAAAAGAGAGGCGATCCGTCACACGGAGCGAAAAGGGACGCAAGAAGCTCAGCAAAAAGTCGAGGACAAGCCTAGGCAAACTTGTGCCAGCCGCTAGCTTCACTATGGTTGACCCGATTTACTTCTTATTTTATTATTATACAACTCCCTCGACAAACCATTTCTGCTGCCTTAGTTACATTATTCAACAAGAAAAATAGAGCAACAAACGTTTATACAGATATGGAATATAAAATTTCTATTTAAAGGAACATTTCAAGGTCTCCCGTAGTTTATCAGTAATTACCTTCTTTTCAAAGATAAAACATATATGTATGGATCACGTGCTTTGCGTTTACGTTATACTCATATATAAATGTACCAGATATAGGGCGATGCCTATGTGTTACTCCAGTTCAATTTTTCGTCAACTGTTTCTTAAACAACGCAAAAACTGTTCAAGGTATATAACAACGAATAACACCGTATTCATCTTTTAGCTCTACGATAAATAATAAATATATGATCAATCTTAGTGAATGAACACATTTTTGCAAAACCCTATATGTTTCATACGATAGCTTTTATAGTTAACATTAACGTAAACGCGGGCGATTCAAGCTGAAATGTAAAACTCAAAGTTAATTCCATGGCTTTAAATAGATAAACTGCTTCGAAGAGCCCTGCCCATCTTCGCCACGCAAAAAGCACACTGAAAAGTGAAAAGATGTAATTTTTTTGGAGAGAGAGAAATTGCTACTGCCAATTTTATATCAAGTACATCAAATCTAAAAGTCTAGACAAGAATACGACTTTCTTTTAAATAATTAAGGTCAGTTCACAGAGTTATGAATCGACTATTTAAAAAATAACGGATATTTTCCAAACATAGGTCATTCGAAAGCATTTATGAAATAAGAAGAAGATGATAAACGAAGGGCGATGAGTTCATTTGACACAACAGTTACGTTGGACACATCAGAAACAAAAAACAACATCGTTAATTTCTGATGAGATGGATGATATACAAGGGAATCGCACAAGAATAAACCATTCAGATAGCAATTAATGCAAAGTTGCGAGTTGGTGTGATCAACACAATTGAGACAGTGAGACCTAACTCCGAAGTAGCGGCTTTTGGCATCACGGATCCGATTACTCGCACGCAAATCCCGATGGTAAGGACACCAAAGCTTCAGTTCTAACATCGAAGGTTTAAAAGTTAAACGAACTGCTTCATCTAAAGGAAAATTGACCAAGAATAACTATGACAACGCATCGTAACTTAACCTTGTAAGAGGATCTAATACACGTCTAAATTCAATAAATTCTACAGGGGGTGTTCTGGCTACTTGAAAACCCAGTTTTGCACATAGGGTGCGAAAATTACGGAAACAACCACAAACACAACTTCGAGGCATAACTGAACAGACAAGATTTTGGCATTAAAATAAAACCCGAGCAACTCAACCATCGATGAAAATGTGAAGAACTAACAATAACAGCAAAAACGTCACTAGAGCGTTAGTCGTTAAGTAGGACCAATAAGCGTGTAAAATACAGCAAGGCTGGCACTACCGTAAAACTGAATTCGTAGTGGTCATTTAGGAGCAAATCTGAGAGAGAGCATTTAGGTGTAGACCTTCAAGTAAGTCCCGACTAAAAGCTAAAATAGCATTGGACATGAAACGTTCGCGCTACTTCGGAATTCAGAAACATGATCCATTCTTCATTTGCAAACAGCTAACCAAAGCAAGCTTAATATTTGCATATTTTTGTAAATTCAGTATCAAATTAGGATCAAAAAGAAGAAATAATTTATTCCTTAAGAGAAAGAAGACCAACTGATTGTATTAAACACGTAGAAATTGAGCAGAGCTCAACGATGATGAGTCACAGCGGGACACTAAAAAATTCAAGTNATTCTCTCGGCTTAGTGAAATTTAACACGCAACAAGTAGAGATCAAACTTGAAGTGATTTATAAAGCGAAAATATTATCGACCAAAAGATAATTTTGCTTCTGAGTGTGACTACATCCACTCGCTAGGGCGGATGGCATCACCCGCTTGATATTGATGCTGGTTGCAACTAAGAACTCCTCTCATGGGCGCTGAGCTTGTCAGAAGACCAACAGTTCTTCACAGCTGACACAATCCGTCACGGGTGTGAGACGCACGTCGCAGGTGATGCATCAAGCTGACAGTAAGTAAAATTAGAACTACCCACTCGAATACACCACAACATTGAGAAACCCACCCAGTTTCTATCCAATGAACTCATTAGGAAATTATTTTTCAAACGCATTCAAAATAAAGGCTAATCACAAAAATAGGCTGATTAATTATCAGTCTACTCTTGAGATGAAATGGCTTACTCCTTCGACAACGTAAGCCATTCATTCCCATTAGCGTGCAATGGCAAGAACTACGTGAAGCCATCTCAGGACGCTGCAGTAGCCAATGAGTCGAACCTAGATACCTGAGCGCAGGCCAGAGGGAAGCGAGCGACCGCAGATATTATACAGGATGAGGGATGACGCATCAGCCAGCCGCCCGAATTTGCATAATGGGATCTTCGCAAAGGCGGATCAGGTCAAGTTTGAGGATCACTCAAAAGAGAGGGGAAACGTTTTAATGTTCTTCATCGCTTGATTCGACTCTCAACGAAAAACCCTCCTTTTTGACACTTTGTACCTATATATGATAAACACAACATGCCACGGAGAAACAAAACACTGAACAAATTTAGTAAATTTAACAGTGATATATTGTGTAAAATACTTCTAAGCAAACATTCTTCCAAATTAAAATTTCCGTCGTTTCCAGCGTAGTAGCCCTAGGAATAAACTATTTTACTCTGATGATCGTCTCCTCAGCGAATTTTCAAGGAATACTGAAATTTGCACAAAATTCAATTTGAAATGATATATTCACACAACAACGTTGAAAGTTGTTGAACATTGAGTGAAAAAATAAATGTAGATAAGCAATTAGGCTTTGATTTTTTAAATATGATTAACAAATCACCTTATGAGGTGAAGATCAAGAATTTCGAAGTGACGGATTAAGATGAAATTAGGTTGGAAACAGCGACTGTAAGGAGGAACTTGTGATTTCTGCTGACCAATATATAACATTGTTTTTTGATAAATTCATTCCCGTTTCTATGCGAAAGAAAAATCGAAGAATCGTAATAAGAAAATCTCTATAAAATTGTACAGTGCTCTTCAAACACAAAAATATATTAATTAACTATGTAACATAGATTATTACTACACGTGGCACACGTTCGAAAAGGAAGAAAAACAATACTTCATGCATGGGACACCAATATAAGAAATATTCAACGGCAAAAAAAGGCGAGAGGAGACATATGCACTATCTACACCTTAAAAGAAAACCGTTACGAGGCACCTACGCAGTAGAAAGCTCGACAATACGACGTAGAAACGAAGGTACAAAAACACGTCACACATTACCACCCACCTCTGCTCACTGAGATTATAATATCGTAATTTCTTGTAAATTAGCATATTTACTTTGATAATTACATAGGAACCTTCGTTAGGTTGGTCTTCTGTTTATCTCATTTAACTTTAAGTACAAACTAAGCCTAATTTTATAATAAGGATCTAGTGTAGGCATCGCACGATACGATGACGAGACTGTTATAGAATTTTGTCATCACTTTCCAGCCGCGGACGCCCGAGTTACTCTCTTGAGCTTTGGCATCACTCGCTCCCCTGCCATCAGTGTGAAAGCTTGCGCTAGTGCCCGGGGGCTATAGAAGCTATTGAAGTGAGAGCTATTGAAGAAGGGTCGCGCACTCTATTTCATGAGACGATTAAAAATTATATTACGCGACTCTTAGAGCCCACGTCCATGAATCAGTTAAGACACTGCCGGAGATACAGAGATGTGTGCCCATTCTTGACAGCCCTGAATATTCCGCGACCTGAATCCATCACGAGTGTGGCAAATCCATTCGTGTACTTACCGCTTCCCTTTCAACATTCCAAGATGTCTAGGATATTTAACTCGCGTCTTCAAATTTGACTATGTCTATTTTATTGTCATCCTTAAAGCGTTATCTCGGACGGTTATGTGCGAATATATTATTCCGATGGCATTAATCCGTTAGAATTTGTTTACGATGTGTTCAACTCAGGATTTATTTCATTAAAAGTATGAAACATAACGGTGCTTCATCTCCTGTGTATTAAAGTTAATACACAGCAGAGTATTGGAAGGCTGTCATCCGCATTCATAAAATTTATGAGACGAGATTTAAATAAAGAAAAAATGAGATCTCAATCCCGTATACCTTGACCACATCGACACGCTTACCATATGAATTCGCATTGCTAGGTCAATTCAAGATCTCAGGATATAAATACAATCTTTCTTATTAAATAATACAGTTAATTAATATTTTTAACGTTGAACTAAAACAGTTCTCGAGAAATCAGGTCGAAACAGCCCAACGTGAATTCCTTCATTTCACTTGAAAACAAGAGTTCGCGCGTAACTAACACATATTCAGAACCGATGATCAGATAAATACAAGGCGAAAAAGAACAGACACATAGCATCACTACATATTTGATAAAAGTGACGGAGGATCGAGACAATGTTATTGCATTAATATTAGTAACGTTGGTAATTAATATATTTTATGTTTGAGGAGCACCATGAAATCTTGCATAGATTTCCTTTTTGAGATTCTACTTTCTCATCGAAACAGATGACTTTCTCAAATGACAGTGTTGTACGTTGGCCACCAGCGTGAGCTCAAATAGCGAGTTTCTCCCGACAGCGGCTGTATCCCAACCTCATTTGATTTTACTCCCTCACCTTGAAATTCTTAATCTCTATCTCTGTAGTAATGTAATAATATTTTTTTAAATAGAAGCCAAATCGATGTATTTAATTAGTGAACCTATAGAACAATAAGATTGTGAACCTGACGAGTTTTAATTCCTTTTCAGTACATCACCTCAAGTCATTTACTCTTGATGTGCCGATTAATCGGTATCGGCAAGAACCGGGACATTTTGAGGGTATCGGCATCGGCACACTGTAAAAATTACTGATTACGTGATGATACCTACTGCACTCGAAACGAAAATCATTCAGTATGAAAATGATACTGATATTATAATGTTAGCATATGCTGATATTAAAGCTTATTATTTTATCACCTGTTTGTACAAATATTTATTTTGAAATAACAATTACTATCAAGGTAAGCTGTTCGTGTTCATGAACGTGTTATCAAGTACACCATATTACTCACATGTTGTATGAGCACTTACGTGTCCGTAAACTCGTGTAGTTTCTAAATTAACGAACTCATTGACAAATTAATCTTCAAGTTTGGGCAACAAACAGGCTCAATCGACTACTCTCGGTGCATATACATACGCGCTACTTGTTCTTGTTTACGTCCTGCAGCTTATGGTGCTGCCATCAGTCCGTCACGCGTCACAGTTACAGTTACAGTAAACAATGCAGTGAATGGTGTTATTTTCTCCAGGTGTAAGAACATTAAGATCTATATAGACTATCATGCATTTAGATCTATATAGATCGAGATGATGAAAATTCCTTCTTTTTATTGCATTGACTTCTCAGGTGGCACAATGTAGGCCATAGTCAAAGGGGGTTAAGTTATTTAGGTTTGTCTACTCCATGCTTCGGGCACTGTTAGGTTACCTCGGGTATAAATACGTCTTCGGAACTTTTATATTTAATGCCCACTTAGCCTGTTTTCATTTTCATGCCATTTTTGCTGATTACTCTCTTTTTTATCTCTCCCTTAACTTGCGGTTTCTGTGCGCAGGTTATCTTGTGTGTCCCTACTTTTTCAGTGCGAAATACTGAAGAGCTGCTGTCCTCATTACTACTACTACTACTGCTACTACTACTACTACTACTACTACTACTACTACTACTACTTTTTTACATCATTGAGATATTTTGTAATCAATCTGGCCTTGAGCACATTTCAGTGTTACAATGATTTGAAAACCGAGACAAATGTGGCGGCTTCGCGTCCCAAGTCATGACGTAACCAAAAGTTGAGACTGACGCCCCAAGTTTTTTCACCTTGTGTTGGACTTGGCTTCATTTTATTTTCATGGGTGGCTCAGGAACCTTAGCTTTTCCTAAGGTAAGATCAAAAGAAGAAATTTGAATACCAAAATCTAATAGAAATTATTCGCCGAGTTTAGTTTAAAAGATAAGGGGTGTGAGTTAGTATGCAAGTCATCTCGGGCACACATATTGGTGCTGTTGAAATAATTTGAATCATCTTCACAAGTTAATAACTTCTACGTCCGTGCAACAGAGAATAATTTGTATGTCAATTTTTTGCGCGATCTCGTAAGTAAGATACCTGATGTTTATTCACCATGTCTATGAGGACTCTACGAAGCACCTCTCATCGCACAGCCTTGATGTCAAACTCATTGGATAGAACTATGTTTAGGGGCGAAAACCGAATTTGAAACACATTTTAATACCATACATTCATTTTCAAATACTATTTATGTTTAAATGAAATTGGTTTCCATTATATGTTGAGATAATGCATATTATAAATATTAAAGAATCGGGATCAGCAAAAAATAACAATCGGCATCGGCAAAAATTTGGAATTGGTACATCACTGCCGTTTACCCCCACTGAGATTAAGGGTCAAAATTCCACTAACCCAAAGCGTCTCTTCCTTTCACTGTAAATCATGAGCGCGGACTTCGCCCCTCGCTGCTTCCGCAATGATTATTCCAATAAAAAGTAATAAAATTGGTGATATCTCTGAAAGCTCTATCGATATCTAATTTAGGTGGCATCAAGAGACAGTGAAAGAACACAGGAAAGCAGCCGAGATTGGACCGCCAGAGCTGGTGAGGCACACTAATCGAGCTCCTGATTCGCTCACATCGCTCCACTTGTAGACACAGCAGAGCATGCCTCGCTCAGCAGTGAAGGCCTCGCACAACACGAGGACCGAGCAGTGCTTGGCTGAGACACGAGGCAAGGCAGGAGCGAGGTGATGTCTGCAGTGAAGAATTGCCTGTCACTCTTACTTGAACGTGATGAATAGTTGCCACTAAAATTGAATATATCTTCAGTTCGAGACCACGTTATCGACTCAACTATGTCGGAATCTGCTCATAATGAATCAGTCTTTCACAACAAGAATTCAAAAATGAACATGCCATCTTGCTTTTTCAACGAATTCCTGATACCGTCAAGGGCGAACACAATAAATGTGTCAAGAGAGGCAAAAAAAATTCCTGAGATGATTGGATATGTTAGAGCATACGACAACATCTACGTATATTCTGCTAGACTTAATTCGAATGAACAGAAAACAATCTTCCTCGAAATCAAGATGCTCACAAATCTGGATAACTTTCTCTTAGAATGAACAAAGATGACATCCACAAAAGTTAAGGAAACTAATTTCCACCTATCGGGAGCAGGTATTGTCCTCCGTTTTTTCTTTACTTTTCTGCTTTCTTATCCCAACTATTTCTCTTTTTTCTTCGTTCCCAACTTTGCGCGTCTTCCATTCGGTACGCAGTCAACCGTAATTTTGTGCCTTTAAATTTATTACCTAAATGCCTTTATTAGGCCTCTTAGTCGTTCTGATGACTGCACTCATGGTTAGTGAAGAAATATTTTTAGAACACGGCGATAACAGATCATGATTTTCGAATACCTCAAATACCTTGGTTTTCCCTTCTTTTGTACGAGCTAATTTTAAGAAATTTTGAGTTCTGTTTCTATATTTTATTTAGTAAAGTGATGTAAAATTTGGGTAGTTAGTACATCTTCTGAACGCTTATGGAAGTAATATGACCCACCATAACGAAATTTTTGCTGATATTGATCCGGATATGAATAATTTCACCTCACTATGCCCAAACCTTGACGGTATTGGAAATTGTGTCTATGTTGACGTACAAAAATTCAACGAATCAATAAAAAACAACTCTAAATGACATTTCTATCTTGCACTGGAGCTGTAAATCACTTTGTAGGAAGATAGAGGAACTTAGTTGTACCATCTCAGAACTAAACTGTAATTTCGATAATATTGAAGTTTCACTGAAAACTGCCTAGCTGACGTATCAAAAAATATGATTCATATGCAAAATTCTACCAGCTATCATTCACTACGTTACAATAGCAAGCGTAGGGGAGGAATAAATACGTACATATCTAAACAAATTATAAAGTTATCCGAAATCCAATGGTAAACCTTGATCACACGAAAACTTCATTCCCAGAACTATCGAAAAACGGTAAGAGTTATCGTGGGAACTTCCTGCGAACCTCATTCAGTGCATCAGTTATCTTTCTTGAATGAACTCAGCCTCATCCTTTCACTGTTTAACAGTTTGACTGCGACGTGCACCATACATGTTACACGCGATCATCTAACCTAACCTAACGTAATGGAAGTACTAACGTATATAAGAATACAAATTTTCAAGTTTTCATAAAATTTGTGTTCATTACTCGAATAAGCCAGTTGAGATTAAGGGAAAAATGAATAGGATAACCAATTTAGTGACCGTAAAATCTTTCAATTTTAAACTCACAACGGAAATTTTAGTCGACATGGAATATTTCCTGCGTGGAGAATCGCAGTACAAGTGTTAATAAATGACTATACAGCGTAATTATACTTAGTGATGACTTTAACTACGGTTTGCTTAATCTTGAAAGCTGCACACTAACCTCCAACTTTTCAATGCTACGCACTCGAAATCACTCCTTCCGCTAATCACTAAGCCTACACGCGTCTCGTTAGACTCTGCCACAATGATTGACAGCTTATTCGTAACAGATCCAACTGATTTTCTCCCATGAATATTAACTCCCGATTTATCGTCTCAAACCAAAGATATAGTCGATTTCAGTGCCAACTATTTATCACGTCAAGTTTCCGATGTTTGTGGTTCAATAAAAAAGCGTGCGATGAGACGCAGGCTGAAGCTTTTCAATACAGTAGAATAAATTAGTAACATACGAGCAATGAGTACTATGATATCGAATCACTCCATTCACTAATCGTTAATGAAAAATACTTGATGCCTCAAGCTTTGACAACGCGTTGTTAAATCAGATATCAACTGTGCGTACAATCATTGCTGTCGTCTCGTCACACGCACAATCACAACAAAAAACAGGCAAAAGCATTGGATTACTCGGAATATCATCGATATTAAAAAATGGCATTGCACACCTTGAACCACTTCACTATGGGAAGATAACTTAAGCCCTATACAACACGTTGAGAAATTATGTAACGAATATAAATCAAATTTCAAATAAAAATTATTTTATGCTCAAATTTTCTCGATTTAGAGAAGACACTAAAAAAATTTGACACTTGCTAAATTCAATCCACTAACCTGAAAACATACCACGAACAATGGTGAATCTGCTACTTCATATTAATGAAACATACAACAGAATACAGGATGAAGCAAATCTCAACTAATTCTCCGTCAACGAACGTTAAAATCGATGTAGCGATTAGTTTGTCGCTAACTATGGCGGTCCAACCCTCAGGCTTCTCCTTATCTC
>VOMN01095903.1:0-19575 GCA_014899125.1 Orchestia grillus
AAACCCAACGGTAAAATGTGTTGGAATAATAAAGGTTCTTTTTTTTTTCTAATCTTTTTTTATTGGGTTGCAAAACAGAAATGGGTTATCAACAACATTCTTCAGTCATCGTATTGGTACAATACACAATTATTTCTGATGATCAATTTGTTCAATCTTCTAATTCTTATTATTATTCTCAAACTTCTCACTAGCCTTTTGTTTTGCAAGAATCTATATTTGAAGTTATTGCTTACAAAATTCGCACAAATAAAGATCACAACATAGTCTCAACACAACTGAAGGAGTAGAGATTAGAAACTCACTTGTAGAATAGAATTCCACTTGTACAACATGACAGAAATACAAGATGCAGCTCCTAGTATGAATTATGCTGTGACCTATTATGAATGTAAAAAAATAACACTGTACACAGAACACTTTGAGAGAAATATTTTACAAGATTATAGATTCAACAAAAAATGCTTTATATAAAAAATTGCTTTCAAGATGAATCTGATTCTTCTGAAGTTTGATATTCAAATTTGTCTTGCAAATCAAGTTCAACATCAGAATCGGATGCGATGCCCAACCTAAAAGCCAACAAATGGTGAAAATGATCGACTGATACATTGATTAAAACAATACCTTGAGTAAGATAGATGTCAATGGATGTAGGATCATGCCCATCTAAATTAACTTTTACATCCAAAGTGAGATTTCTCAACAAAGAAAAATTATAAGCATCATAAAAAGACACAGTTGTCAAGAGGAACATTTTGCCCAGTCTCTGTACACACAGAACTGTTACCAAATTCAATTCATATGAGTAGGAACAAAAATAATTATTGGGTACATGATATCGGCGATACTTGGGAGGTCGTTGAACACGTCTTCCAGATTTGGTGAAATCTTCCGAATGTAATTTCGAGTTATTTTTCTGAACACCACATCTTAACAGTACATTTTCAAGCAGACGAGTATCCCCGTCACACTCACTTCTATCAGGAAGTTGATAAATACGAAGGGATCCAGGTTCTTTTACAATTAATCTATTGAATTCACCCGGAAATAGATCTACAGAGCAACTGCAGATAAAATTGCATTCCTCTTCTTCCCATTGCAGTGCCTTTCCGCAGGACTGGAGCATTAACTCCCGCTGATGTTTACAGCTGCTTGGTTTCTTGCGTAATTTTTGATGATGTTGAGAAACAGAAATTGGACCATTCTTCAAATCACTAATATGACCCACAGAGCTGACAAATTTTGTATACTCAATAAGATTTCTAACACTAGTCAGATACATGCTATGGGGTTCATTTCCATAAAGCATGGTGAAATCGCCATAATGTGCTTCAATAGCCATCAGGGAGAAGTGGCCTGGCAAAACTAGCAGACAAGATAAGTTGGATACTTCTTGTATCACCTGATCACCATGAGCCAACCCATGAGCATAAGCTCTGAAGCTGTATAGCAGAGTATAGCCTTTACTTGTGCTTACAGAAAGAAATGTTGAATGTAAATCAATACTGGAATTTGATGTGATAGTACCAAACAGTGATGGGTTAGGATTACAGAAACTATTTTGTGTAATGGAAAAACAACAATGAAAAGCAAATGGATGTATTTTAAAGATCACAAATGCTAAATGAAGAAGAGAACAAGTCCCAACTTGTTTAGCTGACTGGATGATGAGCCAGTCATCTTCCTCACTAACATCCCACGTACTCATTTTAGAGCCTACAAATGATAGATTATGTTTTGATATAAGTCGTCCACTACTTGTACTTAGGCGAAATAGACATGACTGCTTCAAAATTAGAAGTGCTGGTTCTAGATCATGAGATGGAATGTCTTCAGAGAAAAATGGATATGAACCTTCCACTAATAAAACTCCAACAAGTCTTTCATGAGAATTAAATCCATTAAGAGGCAATTGAATAGTGGGACCCATGGCATTAACCTTGCTTGTGTTCATTTTTGAAAGACAAAGGCATGGAATATTTCTAACATTTTTGATAAAACACAATTCTTCTGATGAATGGTCCAAAGCAGAACTAGTAACTTTAGTGTTGAGTACAGCAACCAGCGGAGTGCTACCCGAGTAGAGTCCACGAGCAGCCAAACGACTAAGAGTCCGGGCATTACCAAGGCCCATTTGTCGAAGACAAAGCAGATGTGGAACAGATTTTTTTGTTTTCATAAAAGGATTATGAACCATTTTGCACTTCTGCTGGTTAAAAATACTAATAGAAATGTAGACAAAAATTCAGTAACAGACACATACTCTCTGAAAAAGAAATAAATTGATTAAAATAAACAATACAAAATCAGGTTGAAAAATTACATATCACTATGATGCTCAGTTGGTTGAATCAAATACAGAAAAATAATGATGCCTATAATTTCCATTTATGTAACTGAATACTTTATTTTTGGATATGCTGTTATCACCAATTTCTTAATAATTTTGCAATGATAGTGTATAAAATTAATGCTACCTTGCTCAAATTTACAAGTTTTACACAATTAGTACATTTTTTTCAGAATTAGATTGTATGAATTAGTCAAAATTGTTCACTGCAAGTTCTTTCAACACAGTTGGATTATTAAATAGTTTGAAAACTTTGTATAAATGTTATTCTGGCACTCAGTGTATGTGTTTATGGGCTTGGCACTAAGTTCACATTGCACATGGGAACTTTTCTCAACAAATTTATTTCAAAGAAACATATTTTGATATAAGAATAATTTTTTTGCTACACGTAAATCACTCAAATTCTGTGTCCAATTCTCAACTACACTTTCAGGGACTTTCATAATTTCTTTTCCAATTTTTCAAATGCATTTTTGCTAGAAAAACTATGAATATGACGGAGAATATGTTAATTGAATAAAAGCTTTGTGACAACTGTATAGAGAACCTAAACTCTTAACATATCTACTTTCAAGTTTTGACAAATATTCTCATAAGTTAGTAATAAAATTTGCACAAGGTGATCAAAATGTACATCAACAGTTCAATTTAGTCTTGATAAACATGAACAAATCAATATATTATACCAATGCATTCATATTTGTCCTCAAGTTCCTAGTGACATTTACTTTCTATAGAAAATATTTCTTAAAATAAAAATCTAAAGCATACAATTATCATGGAAAATCAACATACTGCATCATGAGAGTTCACTCAGCAAGTCATCAAAAAATCCAAATAGTGCATAAAAAAATATTTGATTAAATTTGAAATAGAATACTTATGATGGATTACACTCAACTGACACAAACACATCACCAAGCCACATCAGAATTCAAGATTGCAAAGCAGCTAACTGCCAACTGAGGCAATACAGATTGAAATCAGGATAATTTATTAGTGAGTATATGAAAAGTGACAACATATTTTTTAAATATCTAAAATATAAATATGACTATGATGTTAAATCTCAAATATTTTTTCATAAATATAGTTAATTTATTGTAATAAAATAGTATAGCTGATATTTATATAAATTTTGAACTTATTAATAGATTTTTAGAGATAAGGATGTGCAATTGCCATCTGATTGGTAATCCCCACTTTGGTGTGGGAGGTAAACAGTTGCAGTAAGCCACTGGAGAGCCACATTAAAAACTCCTAATTCTTAGGCTCATTTGTTTGGAAATTATTATGCCAAGGAATCATTATTATGGCTTAGAACCTTAGACTACATCCCAAAAATTCAGAATTACCTTGGGTCACAGTTGAGTATCTTAAATAGCTGTACATGATGAATTAAGATTGGTTTGAGACTGAGCCCCTTTATTGGAATTGCAACTATATGTTCAGTTCATATTTATCTTGATATGGCATTTTACTAAAAGCATCCTATTCCTTACATAGCCTTTATTTTAATCTCATTAAATAGAACTAATTTCTCAGTGGCAGAAATCTATTTAGTTTAGAATAAAAGAAGTAATTGATAATTATTTAAAATGATACAAACTCACTGGTACTTTTGCTGGCTTTTTTCTTGGCTTAAATTCTACTAAGATTAGATTTTTCTATATAATTTTACTTCATTTTAGCATTAAAACCTAATGTAACTTGCATACAATGGCAGTCAAAACTCAGGAAACCATGGTCTGAACTTTTGTAGAGTTTTCATCAAAATATATTTGCAATAAATCATTCAAATATCTTTTACATGACTTTACCTATGCTTCAGAATCATTCAAAAATAAGTTATATTCAATCCTGATGAGACTAAAATGAAGGATATAAAATTAACAAAATACTTTGAAAAATATGTCACACTAAAGTTATTATAAACAATATGTTCTTTCAATTCTGATCACGAATATTTTTTTAAAATTGAATCTTGATGAGACCAAATCACATAAAATTCATTGTACAGCATTTAATAAGATGGAAATCAACTAAAACATGGAATGTTTATAATTTTCTACACTTCACTGCTAGTTATCTTTTAAGCTGATCTCAGCAATATAAAAAAGTACTTTTATTAATTCCAATATACTTTACCATTGGGTTTTTAACGCCTTACAACTACTGACACATGAGAGATGTGTGGCTTGGGTTTCCTTTTCCAAAGAAAGTACTCTATAATCACGTGAAATTCTGTGCTTGAGCCGGAGTCAAACCCTAACGTGCCAGCTGAGAGGCTATCATGCTAACCAGTGAGCCATAGATCCCTCAGTACAAATTATAATAAATAATAATAAATCTCAGTAGAAAATGATTATAACACATTAATTCTAATCCCAGGGCTGAATTTGCATCCACCAATATTCAAATACCCCATGATATAATGAAGAAAAAAATTCCTCAAGTGCATTCCCCTGAGGCAAACTTAGCCAGTTGTTCAGTTATTTTCTTACATTTTTCTCAAACATTAATATATCTCCTTGAAAACCGATGCTTACCAATCTCATAGTTTTACAGTTTTTGGTTTATATTTTGTCAAACAATGAGCAAAACAAATGCATCAATTATCAATAGTTGGGTACATTGGTATCTAAAATTTATTGAACTAATTAGTTTCATTTGAGAACTTATAGATATGAAACAGACTTAAATTTTTTTGCCAAGATATTTCATAATGATTTCAAGTCATATTACACAAGTAGAAACTATTTTAATTTTACAATGCATTTTACGACAAGAAAACCACGTGATTTCCTTATCTAGCACCAGGCGTTTTTTTTTGTATCACCAATTAGCAACGAGAAATTCGTATCATATCCACTTTGCACCAAAATAAAGCTCCCGATCTATTTTTCTTGTATTTTTAACTCACTGCACAGGTTTAAAGCTTTCAATACACGCATTAGTCCAATAATCCCCAAGCTGACAGCGTCAATGAGCGGTAAGCTGATCTACCAAGCTCCTCGCTTGAACTTTAGAGAATCGGTCCAGCGGACCGTAGATTCTTCTTCTGTAATTTAGTGAGGGTTCCGGCTCTAGTTGGTCCATGCACCTCAGGTCTTACAAGTTCTTTTCACTTTGCAGGTCTGTGGGCGAAACATACAACTACATAAGCATATCAATGTGCTAACCGAAAGAAGCTTTTTCATTGTACCCCTGTCGAAATGTTTGTTAGTCTTATTAGTAGCCCTTACCTAGAGACAATACAACACATAGGGCATAGCTAGGAGGGCGTCAGATTTCGATATGCGAACATACAATCGCAAATTGAAAATGAAATAGTTTTGTAAAAATTGGAAACTTTTGAGGTAGTATAGTTATGCCCTAAATTTGGCGGACTAAAAATATTTATCGCTTAAACTTCAACTATACATGCTTTTGTCAATTAATATTTCTTTCAACTGAACGTATTTTATACATGAATAGAACCGTGTAAATTTTCTCAGTATAAAATAGAATGCTCGTTAACACACAAATCATTTCCTCTAATGCTAATAAATACCACAGCATAAAGAAGCTCGTTACTTCCATCACAGCATATCGAACAGTACATCGGTTTTTAATGTCATAACTACTGACCCATGAGTGATGCGAGGAATACGAGGTTCACACTTTCTTTTTTAAATGAACCACTCTAAGGCACAGCAGAAATTCATTTGCTCATCTGGGAATCGAACTTTACTTTCCAGTTGTGAGCAGACCGTATTATCATTGCACCATAGGCCCTCGGTGCATATACAGTATATCTACCTACCAACAACCGTTAGTCAGTTTGGATTTCCATGTATCCTAATATAATGTTAATATCCCTTTTCTGTCAATTAGTACCATTAGTTCAGTCAAGAATCCTAATATATTTAAATAGCTACGAGATGAAAATTTTAATATTCATCCTCTGTTATTTAAGACTCATCGTGAGATAAAACTTTGACTGTCTCTTCAAAATCATGACATCGTTTACTTTTCTCCCAATCTGACTACACTGCAGCATGGAGAATTTTCAACTGAAGCCTCATTGCAAGACTAAAAAAACGCTTTCGTGGCACTCAGAATCTCATTTTTCTACGTTCATGTCCATAAAGCAGCGGACGATGTTTTAGCCTTGTTATGGGGCTTCAGTTAAAAATTCTCCATGCTGCAGTGTAGCCATATGGGGTAAAGTAAAGGATATCCTGATTCTAAGGGTCAAAATTTTATCTGGCATATAGTCTTAAATAAGAGAGGATGAGTATTAGAACTTTTTCCCATAGCTAATTCAATATATTAGGATTCATGAGATGTAATTAACAGGAAATGGATATTAACATTGTTAGGATATTGTGGATTAGAATTGTTCAGTGGAACCCAAAAATACATCGAATATGCGCTGTTCTCACGTTTTGTATATATATCTTTTGTTCGGCAAAACTGAACTACTATTGGAAAATGTTTCTAATATTAGGTATTTTTCCAAGCAAGCCGTTCAAAACTGAACGAGCTTCAATAAATAGAAATCCTTAAACCTAAGAAATAGTATTGCACAATCAGTCAAAATATTTCAAATTTGTACAAGTTAATCCCTCTTGCCGTACATTTCCATTCCCGCAAAATTATTTCAATGGACTCCTATCAATTTACTGACAATTTTGTCCAATTTCAAGACGCAGCAGCGTTATAAATGCAGTACACCTCAGGTAGAGCTACCTCACAATGCAATGGCATAGGCAGTCACAATTGCGGAAGATTTCCATGTAGTCTTACACCTTTATTAATTCCAACACGTTTCACCGTTGGGTTTTAAATGTCTTAAAACTACTGGCGAGGTGGGGGACGTGAGGAATGCGTGGTTTAAATTTCCTTTCCCAAGGGAAGTACTCCGCAGTCACGTGAAATGCCTCGCCTGAGCCGAGGCTCGAACCCTGGTCCATTCGGCTGTGAGGCCATCTACAGCATGGAGCACGACTATTGCTCGTAAGCAGAGCTGGGCAGCGCTACTTTGAAATGTAGCGGCCGCTACATTTCACAGTAGCGCTGCTTACCTCTGCCTATGGTATTCCTACGGGCAGAGCTGGGCAGCGCTACTTTGAAATGAAGCGGCCGCTACATTTCAAAGTAGCGCTGCCCACCTCTGCTCGTAAGTATGGTGAGAGACCAAGTTGCATTGCGAACTGAGATTTTACATGACAACATAAAATGTAAAAATCCTCATAAATTAGGTTACGATAGAAATTTTTAGGTGAAAACCGATGTTATTGAAAACTAAACGAGTAAAACACGTGAAATCAAGTATATTTTATGAAAGCTGCAGGCCACGTAAATAGTTTCTGAATGAATTTAAAAGAGTTCAGAAGATGACAAATTTGTCAAATTTTGAGACAAATTAGAGCAAACAAATACCCCATGCGTAGTAACACGTAAAACCATAAATATTGAATAATAAACTATTTAAAAGATTCATAGCCTCAGAAATTTTGATTTAATTTTTACCATTATCAACTCAGAGATCGACTTCCTACGTCTGACAATTAAATTTGTCACGGCTGCTGGGGTTGGACTCGACAAAGTATCTTCCTGGTGAGTACATTTCAATTCAGAAATAACTTTCTTGTTCATGAATACTATTAATAAATATCTAACTATTTACGTCCATGAAATAAATAGGAAATGTGTTCACAAGAAATGCATGAAGTTTAGCGCAGTACGGGCATGGAATCAGTGGCAGTCGACACCGGTGTCCTGGTGCCGTGCGGAAGGGACACCTGAGCCAGACCAGAGACGCTGTGGATGGCGCAGCGAGAGTGCGCAGCGACTGTTAACAGGTTAAGGCGTTTTAATTGGTATATGGCTTTGGGTGGTAAACAAAATCGGGCCTGCTATAACTCTGAAAAGTAGAGTGGAAAGAAAGAAATTGAAGGCCTGCATGGAAACCGATTGCACATGACACCGAGCTATATGTGAAAACAATGAGAGAAGGGAGAGAAGTAAAAAAAAAAGGATGACATGACTACTCAACTCGCAGTATCTTTTCGTAACGAGTATTGCATTAAGAGATTAGCACATAGTCACTGCTCATCTTAGATTTCTGGGTTACTATGACCTAGAACGTAGACACGGTACGCGAGCTTCAGACTTGAAGTTTTGAGCATATAAAAGGTAAGGATGGTCATTAAATCCTTTCGACTAACTGCCAAAATTGCAGTAGCTAGGACATATCGGTCCGAAGCGAGCAATGATGTCATCCATTAACAGGTGAATCACGCAGAGCTGAAAAAGAAGCGAAGAAAGAAGTGGATCCAACAACGGTTGCATGTTCAATTACCGAAATATTACACTAGTAAAATTCTTTTAGAAGGAAAAATGGCATACATGGTGAACCCTGCGCTTCAAATGAAAATTCGTTCGAATAATTCCGCATTATCAAGAGACAAAAACTTGGCAGAACGAGCGTAGGTAGACGGCAAGACTTTCACAACAGTCACAACCCAAAAGTCATTAACAAAATATCGTAAAATTTGGAAGTTATTTCTGTAGCAATAAATATGTTTAATTATCTTTCAAGTTGCAAGTTAATGGCACAACTGAAAATAGATTGCTCTTAAAACTAAAATGAATTCTCAAGACGGAAAACATGAAGGCTTTGATAAAAATCGAGGAATCCATCGTCGCAGTCAATACGAAATAGAAAGAGTATTTGAAAATCGCATACACCTAACCCTAGAAGCACATCTTCAAAGGAAAGTTCATAGACTCCAGTGAATCTGCTACAAAACACTTAATAAACTTCTGAGATAAGTGAAATTTCCAAGATACGCTAAGGTTTTCTTCTAGAGACATATTGTAGCTAAACTACGATCAAGATGGACTAAAAAACGTACAAAATAATGAGCAAACTACAACAGCATCTGAGTTTGCAGATCTCTTAACACTGATCGGACATAATCCATATTTTAACACTGATCGGACATTATCGATATTTTAACGCTGAAGTAACTATGAAGATTCCTGGTAAAAAGTTAGAATAATTCTATTTAAGCCAACATGGTCACAATTATAAAGCAGACAATATGACTAATAAAGTATTGTGATTGTGAAGCATTTCTTTTGACTCAGTCGATCAAATATTCAATTGAACAGGCTTAACATTGCATTGTAATTAGTTATCTAACACACGAGAAGATAGTAAAATTTTCCACTACACTAAACTCCTCTCATAAACCAACCGCTTTACTTATATACGTAGAGAAAAAAAGTTATAGAAAAAATAGATTTCATAGGTCTACGAATCAAATAATTATTGCTGAAATGATCATAACTTTAACAACATGTGGGCCATCAATTCACAGTTCAGATAAATGATTCGCTCATTTTCTTATCCAATGAAGAAATGCCGTTCCGAGACAATGAATAATTTTGCATCACACGTTACTGTTTGCTCGAAGCACAAGCTGCTGCATGTAAATAGTTACGACACAATTAGATACAGCTGCACGCAGTCCAACGTACATATGGACATGCACGAATGGAAGGATTTCTGTGCAGAGTGAGATCATCTGAAAAATCTGGAGCAACCGAAGAGACGGCCAAGCAGTGCCAAGAAACATGTTTGCAGTCCCCAAAGTGTGTACACGATGTGTTAGACTCGCAATACTGCCCCAGAGCACTAGATCGGTTCCAGCGAAAGACTGCTCGACGGTCGTTTTCCGCATAGTGCACTATAAAGTAGAGAGAGCACCACGGACAATATTTTAACTATAAAAATCTCACAGAGCGTGTAACAAGCAAGTAAGGGAGCAGTTGTCAGCTGGAGCGGACCCAGCACTCTAAGCTGACGACGACTGTAGTCAGTGGCACCAAGAAGCGCTTACGCCACTACCTGCAGTTCATTCAAGCTAAAAAAACGATGACAAGAAAAAACACTAGCAATACTGGTCTGAAACGCACACTTTAAAAATTATTAGACATTATAACTTGAATCTTTACGTGTGAGACGCATTGACCTTCATTTTGACGATCGTAAATCTTGTTGACTACCGTTAGGTCAGTTCATAAAGTCGTTCAGATACACTGACTGTGAATGGTACAAAAATAGAAACGAAAAACATCCTGCAAATAAAAGTCAATCATAACTTATAACAACCCAAGGAATAACAATTTCTCACACGCGTTCAGAGTACACCATGATAATCCGGAGTCCTTAAATTGAGAGTCTACAGCAGTGTAACAGTTCCGTCATTCGAGATGAATTTTTACACAATTGCATTTGTAATTAAGTAAAGCGCTACGAATGATACTTAATTTCAAAGTAAGTCGGAAAATATACCCTACATTGGCACATGCGTAATTTTTTGCTGTATCAAAGGGCGTATCAGAGCGACGCAATGATCACAATCCACTTATACACTAAGAGATTAATATCGAGATTATCCATCAGAAGATTCAGCTTCACCCACGAGGGGAAGCGATAAATAAAATTTTCAGTGAGATTCCAGATCTCAAAAATTCAGGGAAGCCAACTACTCGTACTTAACAGTATGTTATCTATTGCAACGGTACAGAAGACTTACAGAAACGCGAGAAGTTTTCAGAAAATATTGCCGAAAAGTTACACTAACGAAACTTGAAAAGACAGAATTAAGTTACGAAGTAGTAAAGATAATATACTCTAAATTTATCGCCTAATGCAGAATGAAAAGAAAGGACCACAATATATATAAGCCGATCAATTTGTTAGAATAGGAGACGCCGAAAATCCATCTTGTAATGATTGTTGAAAACGCCAACTAGGCGTTCTATTTATTGACCCAAGCTTTCGCGCCCTCACGCAGCGAGCGTGAGGGAATGAAAGAACGAAAATTTGGACGTATCACCTGTTTATCATAAAATAGGCTACATCGACAGTGATGAAAAATAGCATTGGGGTGAATATTAACCGAAAAACGGGAGCTTGATGTGTGAAGAAAAAATCAAATTGAAGAAAGAATGCCTTTGATTGTATCAATAATTTTGCAGAATTCATTTCACCGTAGGTTCATACATTTTTAAAAATTGTAGCGACCTGTTAATAGAATTTGGATTACATTTAGTAAAAAAAGGCTGAGGGAAAAAGTCTAAGTCATAAGTGAGCATTTTTTGCTAAGATTTTTGGTGATTCAAAATTCATTTGGTGTCCAGTTTTGACAATGTGTCGAAACTGGTCCATACCGGCACACTGGTGGGATTTTTTCTCTCGGAGTAGCCTACTTATGGATGAGCAGGTGATATTTCCAAAATATTCGTTGTTTGGTTCCCTTAAAAATGCACGCTGCGTGCGAAAGCTTGGGTTAAAATAAATAAAAAACCCAGCTCATGTTTTCAACTATCCCTACAATATGCCGATAACGGTAGACAAATTCTAACACCGATTCAAGAAACGACGGCTAGATGAAAAAACACAAAAGCTAATTTAGAACCGATGGAATGCACAAATTTGTGTAAGAATAAATTAGACACTTCCATCGAACAATCCACAAGATCACAGCCAAACAAGTCACAATTCTTATTTTGTAGACAACCCTTAAACCCATTACACTTTCATCCAACATTTACAAAAAGAAACTACACACGAAGGATCTTCTAAGAATACCAGTTAACATTAAATAGCACTATCGCTACATTTACCACCTAACTTCGCCACAGAGTAGGCAAGCAAACTTGGATAAGAGAACCGTTACAACGAACTATTGAGACCGTTAAACATTCCAAAATTATCGAGGAAGTTCTCCCTCGGATCCCTCCGACGTAGAGCTCGTAGTACAGGGGTCGTCCGTGAGGCCTACTCTCAGAGTCTCTATCTTCTTTGAGGTCGCGGCCACAAGGGCGCAGGCGGGGACGTCCGAGGCCACTTCTGGCATGGGAATGGCAGGGACGACATAGTCTTCCTCTTCGTGAGAGGATGAAGTCTGAGTTTCTTCTGTCACAGATGGGACGATTCGAGGAGTTGCAGGTGACGTACGGTCTCCTCGACGGAAGCGAGGTGGGAGCAACGATTCGTCATCTGAACAAAATTGCACAGTTAAATGAATACGGAGAGATTCGCCCAATAATGAAAAGAAATTATCAAAGAAAATGAGCATATTGATGTTAAAAGGGAAAAAAATTAATTTCAACCAGTCGTTGAATGGAATAGATATGCGTGCAGAGGTCATCTAAATCATCTTACCACAGTACCAGTAGGCTTCGCCTGATTGGCTATGAAACATGCTAAAACTCTTGAGTTATTTAAGTAAAAATTTTTCCTCGAATAAGAGAAAACACATTCTCTCTTTTCAGTGAACAAACTTTTCCCCCATGCTACAACTGCTCGAACTGAAAACATGCGAGACAACAGGATTCTTGAAGTTTGTGGAACTAGCGTACCCATGCCGTCAAAAATTACGGTACACCAACTCACGTGAAATAATGTAATTTTCTCCATCACTGATATCAACTGCCTTCTCTGACAGTATCGCTGATTAAGAATACACAATCGGACTCTGGACCCGTGAACTTTATCCTAGCTGATTTCTTCAGAGCGTCAATAAATGGTTGCGCACAAAAAATTAAACAAACACATATACTTGGCGCAAATGGTACAGATTTAATGCTCTGTTATACATCCAAAACTCGCATACCTGTGGAATCTGGCGAGTCGGTGGGCGACATGCGGCAGTCCCGGCTGAGGTAATTCTCCAGTTTCCCAATTGAGGCCAAGATGAGCCCGAGGTATGGAGGAGAAGGTTTCAGAGGCCTGAAACAATCGANGATAGATAGATAGATAGATAGATAGATAGATAAATAGATATATAAATAAATGCACTAAGGGTATTATTATGAGTAGTAGTACTAGCAGTAGTAGTAGAAACATGTTACTAGCGCTTCAGAAGCAAGGCCTATAACGCGCCAAAAAACCTCGATTATACAAAAACAGTTCCAAAAAGATTCACTTATGGGGTCATTATTGATATTCTAAATAATTAGATTCAATAAATAGTAATAATTTGACGGTGTTCTCTACTCTTACTGATGTGGGAGCAAGGAAATACGGCCGAGCGCATCACGTCGCTGCCCGATGGGTTTCAGCGCGGGTTTAGCACTCGGCCGTAACCGGGTGGGCAGCATACCCCATCGGACCTGCTGCCCTCGAAATAGGGATATGACCTATTTCATTGTCTTCATTGTACGTTGATTCTGGTAAACGTAATATTGATAAGCCTCGAGTCGCTGCTTGGATCTTAGGTTGGCGGTGACGGGCGTTGGATCGCGAAGGAAATGACAACACTGGCGTGGGGAATAGTTTGGTTCTTTGTACGTGGTGACTACCACNATTTCATCATTATTAGTATCATTATGGAAGACTAAGAAATAGCCTTCATTTAAACTTCAGGTTGTAGCAATATTAATCGTAGGGCCACAAAACACCTGTCTCAATCCTTCAATGTAGTGGGTATTGCACGCCAAGGCCATTCGGCGATACATACCAGCGCATGCTGAGTGAAAATTAACGGAAAGACCACTGAAGCTGCGACGCCAATCTTATGAGGGGCAATTCAGTGCCATGTAATAATAGACTTACCTGGTGAGATATTCGGGATGGTACTGGCACGCAACGTAGTAGGGATGGTTCTCCAGCTCCAGTATTTCCATTCTTTCCCCGTGCTCGTCCTCCCCCACGAAGTGTAGGCCGGCGGCCCTCAGGGAGGGCACCAGCTTCGGGTCCACCTCGTACCTGACACACGTCACGAATGAGAACTCACGCTGAAGATTGAATGCGAAATAGAAGTCCAACAAACACTCGACCTTAGAAAAAGAGAAAAGTAAAAGGAGCACATCGAATATGGTTCGCTAAATTACTTAAAATAATAATTTCCGCTTCGATGTTTAAATCGTGAAGATGGCAGTGAAATAAAAAGGAATTTTAGTAAGAATTTAGCCCTTCCATCTTATTAATACACTTCTTCTGTCTGTCGTTTCTGCCTCTGAGTACAAAAGCACAACCTTACAGTGCATAAAAAATATTCGAAAAGTTGCCTCTTGTTCCAGGTTATCTCACAGATTTTCATACGGTGAAGTTAATGCTTATTTGAAGAAAAATACGTACTATAGTTAATAACCACACTAATAGTGCATTCCCACATCAATTAGAAAATGGGAAACTAGTACTAAACATTCATCAAAAGAACGTTTTACTTTATCCTCCAGATACTGTGTAATCAAATTATCAACTAGTTTATTGATGCTCATGTTATAAATACCCTTACATGATTTTCATATTCACCCCTTTTAAAAGTCACGGGAGGAAAAATTCGTAACGGCAGAAAATTTGAATAAACCACAGGAAAGAAATATTTTGATTTGGATTTTGAAAATCACATCAAAGCGCTGCTAGTAGGATTTATAATGAAACTATTCGAGGCCACACAAATATTTTCTATGTTCGCGTGCACTTAATCCTAAAAATGTACATTATTCGTGCACAATTCTGATCAACTAGAAATAGCAGCAATTTCACACGAGTTGTTATCGTTAACTTGAGCCGCAGGATCCTAGGAACAAGTTCAGAGGACAGCTTGTGTTCAGCAACTGAGGAAGGGGCGCTTCAACTGTAACTACAGCTTTACAGCACTCGCTGAAAATCATTGAAGACTTTCGGTACTTCCACTTACCTGTGCCTATGGCGTTCCTTGACGAAATCGACTTTGCCGTAAAGCTCTCTGAGCTTGGACTGGGGAGTTGTGAAGAGCGTCTTCTTGATACCGAGCCTCATGGTGCCCCCCATGTGGCCCGGGTTGTGCTCCAGCATCTCGATGATGACGTGCTGCCCGTCGTCTTTACCGTCCGCCATCTCCTGGCTCGTCGCATTCTTCATCCCAAGCACGTTCCTGCCCACGCCCAAGTCACGGATGAAATTAAAATCACAGCCAGAGGGTTATGGTACGAAAATAAAAAAGCATCCACTATAGTTCATTTGAAGTGAGGTGCTACACATAATATATATAAATGCCGATATTTTGCAAATAATGTAGATCAATAGCTACGAAAATATAAATGGCCTGCTACAAATAAAAAATGCAATTGCTACAAATACAGAGGAGAAAACTAAAAATGCTTCAACTAGAGAAAAATTTAATTTCAGTACATACGAAAACTAAAAATCCTATACAGTATTTTTCATTCATGAATTACAAGAAACGGCGACCTACATACGTGATGATAAAATATATTCACTAAAAACTCACATTCAAACAAAAAATAAATTCCCCACTATTTATTTACTAAGGATTTCACAGAAACGTTCACGTCTGCGGAACTAAAACTGAACCTTGCCCCTTCAGTAGAATATCAGAGAACTCAGTGAGGGAACTCAATGACAGCGGCTGGAGACCGAGACACACTCCTAAGACATACAAGACGGGCACACCCAATTTCACGAAAATATTCAGGCCTAAAATAGAAGGTTGCACCCCAACGGAATGTGAGTGAGCTCACCGAGCGAATTCGATGACGGCGGCCTGGAGACCGAGACACACCCCCAAGAAGGGCGTCTTGTTGAGGCGGGCCCATTTGCACACGGACACCTTGCCCTCCAGCCCTCGCTTGCCAAACCCGCCAGGCACCAGCAGGCCACTGAAAGAGAATTCCTATTTTAGCAAGTAACGTTTACGGTTAAACATAAAATATGAGTGTTGAACTCCCTTTGAGAAAATGTATGCTAAAATACAGAGAACGATCTTCAGTTACAGATTTGTGAGAACTTTCTCCATATATAACTGCTGGAAGAATGACTGAAGATAATGATTAAGTGCTAAAAAACAAGAACAGAGAACGGAAGCGGTGAGAGTAAGGCGGACGAGTTCAAAGAAGTTTTTGAGAAGTGAAGAAAATAATTGAAGGTTATTAGTCAATCCTAGTAAAATTTTTCAACAGTTTGCCGCAGATACAAAGCGTGCAAGATCTTGAATAACTGAATTTTCATAGCAGAATATAGATTTGAGATTGGCTGCAAAAATAACGAGGGAAATGACATATCTGGCGTACCTATCGTCGTGTACCGTTGAAAACGAAGAGAAATATCGGAAGATATGAAATTTCAAAATTAACCACGGATTACAGAAGATTCAGGCTTCCAGCTATCAGACAGGATTCTGAAAAGTTGAACGGGTGATCTCATGAAGTCGAAATTGGAAGAATGAAGATTAGAATTTTCATACTAATTGGTAAGGTCTCTGCTGGCTACGCCTACACAAAAGCGATGTAAAAAGGTAGGTAAATTTAATGAACTCGACTACCACACGAAACTTGACTCCAAAAACATGCATCAAAATTTAAGGGTGGACCAAGGACATGTTAACCCTTTAGCGCTCATTTAAGTGTGTGAAAAAAATGAAGTTTGATGCAAAGACATACAGTAGAACAGGTGTCTGGCTACTTATTGTGCCAACAAATTGAACGCAACATTCTGCTTTAATGAGTGAAAAGCGATTATTCTAATGTCGCTGAGGAACGCAATTGGGTCAGAGAGCTCCGCACGAGGGGCTGTCGACCCTCATGCCTGTAAACCTCTTCAACCGTAACAAGGTTAAAACATGGCACATCGTGGATAGTGTAAAACATTGGAATATCATTTGTTAGTTTAAATTGATTAATTATATAATTATTAGTTAGTTTGACGTTCCCTATCCACATGTAACGTGATCCAACGAAAGTAAAGAGAATGAACCATTTAGTATGGACTATAGAAAACGAAGAATATATGCACAAGGTGTGTTCCTACACAGGATCCCCTGCGCGCACAAACAGCAAGTTAAAAAGAAGAGGAAGAAAATACGAAGAGGCAGCAAAAAAGGTATTAAAATTGAACGAAGTAATCTCGGCACAATAAAAAGTCCCGAAGTACCTTAACTGTGCTATAGGGTCGCAAGTCCCCATAGCATACGATAGACAACCTAACTAATCTAACCCTATAGCCTATCCTATAACCCCCTGAGGGGAATAGCGTAAAAGTGGAAATACATCTTCTATTCACGCATATGATGTTCTGAACTTCCAAAATGAGTAATAATTTTAAATAACAGTAAGTTTGTTTGCAAACACCGTTTACACAGTGCCAGGAACACACACGGAAACAGGGTATTTCAGTCCATCGAGAAAAATACCTCGCCTTAACAAAAATTCAGCCCAGTCAAACGTAACGACGTGAAAATATGGAGTGAATGGAAAAAGAAGGCATGTTGATGCATCACCAATCTCACTACTCTACTCCCAGCTTGACTTGATGGTCTCTTCTCGAATGTGCTAAGTGAATTCTTTCCAATTAGAAGAGAGGAAAATAGCCTTCATTAAAATCAACGCACCAGAAGTACAAATTTTTGGTCTTACTTGACTGTTGACCCTCCCGTCATCGGACTAGATGAGGGGGAGGAGGTGAAGGAGCGGTCCTTTAGAGCCGATTATCCATTCGAGTGATGGTATTTTCCTACGTAAGAATATTTTCCTAAGGAGTGAAAATGTACAAAAAGCACAGCATTGAAATCCTTAAAAATTGATGGTTTTTATAAACATAATTTATATAACACAAGTTTTATAATTTCCCTAGCAGCACAATAGAGCAAGCATTCAGTGGGACAATGGAGGAATTGAGTTACACCTCCATTTTTCCCATTACCCTATTTTAATCATCATACTCTACAGGGTTCTCATCATTCCGCGCACCGTAGGACACATTTCCTTCACGCCTGAAAGCAGTAATACTAACTTGCTTTTGCAGACGTTCTGCCAAGCCTCGTAGTACTTGACAGGCCTCTCCGTTTTGGCGGTCTCTTCCAGGTCCTCAGCCTCGACGCAGACGAGGCGAAGGCGGCGCTGGCAGGCCAAGGAGGCGTGCTCCAGGGCCTTGATCACAGAGGCGTACGCGTCCGACAGCTGTGTGTACTTGCCGACGAGGGCGATGCTGACGTCGTGGCGTAGGTTGTCCTGCCTGATAAAAAAAATCCAGGGCGAGCTAAAGATTCAATTGTTAATGCAACAGCGTTCTGTTCTGTTCTCATCAAATTGAAACCCGTGACGATAAAGAAGGGAATGCAAAATTTCGAATTATTATACTTTAGGAAAACGGTAATTTCACACAAATATTATACTTCGAAAATATATTGTTGGGAAAGAAGGTTCGGGAAGAAAGAGACTAAAGTACATAATGAACATGATTTGCAAAACTATGTACATAGCCAAAAGAGCTCAACAAAATGTTAGACGAAGAAGGTAGCAAGTAGACGCAGAACATCAATGGTTTCAAATTCCAATGTCCTGCGGGAAGGTGGTTGAGTGCGGCTCCCGAGGGTTGAGTACTTCAAAGAATTCAATGGCCTTCGAGCTCGGGGAAATCATAAGACCAGCAAAAAGTGTGCAAGCAAAAATCGAGTTTGGCTTTGTTGGAAAAATTTATTAAGGCGTAGCAAGAAAGTAGGAGGGGTTTAAGAGCACCGAAATGAGTTCAGCCAATGAAATTTCAGAAACAGTGCGCCATGCATCTTCTTGAACTAATTCTCCGACAACAGCATCTCAGAAAATTACTTACATGGAGCATCTATCAAAGTTATGGCAGACATACAGTGATCACTACATACACATCGACTACACGCTGAAAGAAAAGACCACAGCAAGACTAGAAGGTAAAAAAACATATTTCAGGCAATAATGACATGGAATTAAATATCTCATAAATAAAACACTTTCACACTGAAAAGAATACGATAAGTTCTGAAGCAAGAAGGTTACCTAGCAACCAAATGCTTCCACTTCCTCATGAAGCCTCTGGGCCGAGCGAGAGGCAAACCGAGATTGAGGCGCGAATTGAGCAGCGACGACAGCTTCTGCTCCTCCAGCATCAGCGGCACGGCGTAGATGCTGCGGGCGTCGTGCAGACAGATCACCTGCACAATATCACATTCATTTTATCAAATATCACAACGATTAATGTTCATGGTTGTTCATGAGTCACCGTTTCGGAAAGCGTGTTAGTGACATCGAAGTTTGTGCAGCTATACATGAAAATTGAATTGTACTGATTTGTACATCAATCTGTATTACGTTTATTAAGTCTGGAAATAGAGAAAAAATCTCACTTAAAGACTTGGCTGTTATCGTCGTGGACAACGGACGATTTCAAGAACATATCG
>VOMN01095904.1:0-30770 GCA_014899125.1 Orchestia grillus
CGTCATTCTTCATTTGATTGTAAACCTGTATCTGATGTAAATTACCTGTAGTAAATAAATGTTTACAATATCTACAAATGTTTACAAATTTGATGAACATGATCAATGTAGTCTAGACGTACTTTCGAATGAGGCATATTTCTTGCAGGGAGAACAAAATGACAGTAGGGAAGCAAAGGAATGTGATCGGTACGTTGATAGTGTACCGTTGGGCATTCACTTGACTTGGAGACTATCACTTCACTTGGGCTATCAAATGAGGCCCTTCAATTCAATGCACTTTTTGCTAACCTCGATGCAACAGGTACATATTTGGGGCGTAGTTGTGTAGGCCTGGTGGTTTATCAATTCATTTAACAATGACTAAGGAGTCAAAGAAGATAACGAGGCATCAGCTGATTCAACAATTTCCATTCGAACACTGTGAAAAGTCCATATTTTGAACTACAGGATAACTATACATGAAAGTGTGCCTTCTCCACACTCTTTTTGCAACTCCTTCCAGTTTAGGCTAAGATTTAGCAACATAAAATATTTCAGGCTGAAGCTTAGCTCGAGCAAAATAACGCGCTGCAGTTTTGTTCTTACGAATCTGAGTTTAAACTACCATGCAAAGTTAAAATCGCTCCTAAAACTGACGTGCCGTTGCGTTTCTCTGCTCAAGCTCTAGGACTCTTTCTATCGTATGGTTGTAGCGCCCGTGCTGAGTCAGCACTGCTGCTATACGTATGCACTCACGCACTACAGCGCTGTTAAAAACAGTTACGAATAAATGAGAGCTCTAATGTGAAAGAAGTGTTTTGGGACCAAAGACTGTCAATCACGAATTTCTGCCCTTCATCACTGAGACGCGAAAGACACAAATTGTGTCAGTTTTGGGATTGTTTCGTGAATAACATTTTCGATTCATGAATTTGGATGCTAGACTGCAGCTGTAAAAGGAAAATCAAATGTTAAATCTATACATTATATTTTTTGACTCAATTTGAAATTTTATACCTTGTTAACCATGAGAGTTACAATCTTCGCATTCTTTGTATAAACGTTACGCAATGAACCTAGTAATTTTTCATAGATACAGTGGACATTAATTCGGTGTATAGTAATATAATTTTTTCTTTGTTTGTGATATTATTCATGAATTTAGGATTAAGCTTATCTGTTTGGTAGGATTATATTTTCGTCCTTCTGGACATCTTTTTGAGAGACGTTCTAAAAGTGCACCACCTTGGTCATGGGGAAACTGTACTGAATTTATTGTAAGTTTCGATGAAGTAAAGTGCGCAAAATACGTAAACCATTTGAATAAGACTAGGAAGCGAATTAAAGTCAGAGTTAAAACCAAATCACGAGTGCAAAATCCCAATTCAGTCCGACGGTCCAGCGATCATCAGACTGAATGTTAGTATTCGGAATTATGCAGAGTTTGGGGTAATGCTGGGGCGTAGCATACGAGTTGAAGCATACGTGCACGTATTTATTTACTCTAACTCAACAGGTTAGACGGCCAAGTGATGAAAAGTTGTTTTACAGATGAAAGCTGGAGTCCGGGTGACGGGGCGAGACCCTTGTGGATATTTTGGGGCATCGTCTTGAAGAAAAATCTAAATCGGAGAGACGCTGGACTCATCTTCCGAGGGGACGGTTGTGCGGCGCTCCAACTTGAAATACCGAAAGGTAAGACGCTCATTACTACTATTTGAAACCTCAGTTATGTTTTCCAGCATGTGACTCACCCACAATTTCGTGCTTAATATGAGACCATATTTTTTAAACATGTGTCCACTATCGGCTACAATACATCACACAAGAAATCAAAGTGTCTTTTAACGCTTGAGATTCAAAAAGCATTTCGTTCAGCAAGATAATGGTTTGTTCTCCTGCGACACATGCTTACAAGTATGTTTTATATATTGGAAAATAAACAGTTAAAAAGACGTCTTTGAACCCTCCGTGTGTCTCCGGCAGCTCTCAAATACTAAAAGGTACGTCTGAAATATTAAAAGTAGTTTATTCTGCCCACTGGCATAAATGACCAAAATAACAACAGTGCTATCGATGTGTCCCCCATTAGGTAGGACAGCACACGATCTCTCAATCTCCAAGGAATAACTAGTGTGCGCCGAGTAAAATGGGATTGCTAGTGTGACCCCCCTCCCCTCCATCCCCCACACACACCTCAAAAAAATAGGATCACTCACGTGACCAACACTACGCGGCGTCCGTAGTTGTCGTACAGAAGCAGGGCCACCTAGAGTCCTAGACCCACTACTGGACCACCAGAACATTGCATCATCTATGCATGTACATGTGTGCCCGAGACTCGGCAGCCTCCGACGACCGGCCTGTCCATCGCAACTCTCCATCGTGAGCATCCCACGCACCATCGGACGGTCAGTGAGTCTCCATACTAATGAGAGAACGGAAATGAGACGCGTGGGACCACTTTCGTCCCTGTATCTCATCAGGAAACTCCATGGACGTATTTTCCTCTCCTCACAGATGGCAGGATGGTAATCAATATAGCATCCCATGACGTCATCAACAGTAAGCCAATGCTGAGCAATGAGAGGCGGTTATTTGCATGACGTCATCTGTTGAACGCTCAGTCTACCAATGAGAGAATTTTGTGACGCGGTCTCCCCGACTGCACAACCGAAGAAACAGTGACTAATGCGTCATCAAATAAAAACCCATGTAGACCAATGAGAGGCATCCATTGCTGTGACGTGCCCTACCTGATGGACCAATCTTAGAAGCTTCATGCTATGACGTCAAGCCGAGAGAGCCAATGGGAAAATAGAGTTGAAGTTCCCTCTAATTTGGTTGCTATTGTGAGAGGAGAAAGAGGCATCAGAGGCCACACTGAGCTGCCTTGAGAGGCCTTCTTTCATCAACGTAAGGACATGAGTGGCCTCTTACATTTTTTGTGGCGATCAAAACCAATGTATACATTTTACCAGCTGTCCCCGATACACAAAGAATAAATGACATGTTCATGATGTTATTCCAGATTTCTTTCTCAACAGTGAAAGCACCCATGCAGAAATTGAAAATCAGTGTAGCAGTTGAGCTTTACATTCAGAAACAAATGGCGCGAAGACAATTTATTGCGAAGAACTCTTCAAGGTCTCATTTCCGCCTGAACAAATAGACAGAGTTTTTCAATTAATTTCTCCGGGTATCAAGAAGCTCGGAAGCGATAAAAAGTCTTACGTCACTTGGCAGTTGCAGGTCACTCGAGAGATACGTTCACATAACGTGCGTTATTTCAGGGTGCATGTGTTACTAAGCAATCGCTCTAGAAATGATCTCACTGAGTACATAGCTTGAATTGAAAAAAATAACGTAATATTTTTTTAGTATTGCTTCTTCTGTGAATAACTTAAGGACGTATTACAATTAAAACGAACCATCAATTAAACGAGTTCCCCACATAATGGAAATGGACTACCAGCCGATGGATCAAAAAGCTGCACTCTACCAACTGGGTTTCTGGCCTTTAACATGCATGTGTGAGCTGCTCGAATTGAATTGTATTTGAATTCTATTATAACCAAAGCCTGTGTTCAGTCTGTTTGAGAACATTGCGTTGGTCAAGCAAAGCTTTCCAGCTCGAGTTTACAGTATCAATCGAGCTTCGATTTTTGGTACAACGGACTTCAGTTCCGATGCAGAACTCAATAGAAATAAGTACTGGAGAACGAGGATAGTAATGTTTCTAGCTTTATCGGCGAATGCAAGGAATTAGCATTGAAAAATGAATGCACAATTGGTGCGTTTGAGCTACGTAAAAGACGTTGGAGAATTAGCCCAATGAGTTTTTCGAAAGTAAATATCTTTAAATGATAAGAAAAAAATATTTTAGTCGGCTCAGCATTTATCATTCATAAAATGATGAATTTAATATTCCATGTAAGGATACAATGGTCGACGCGATCCCACATCTATTGTAGAGGCAGTGCAATGTTTAAATACTTGGCCAGCTTGTATAGCCTGGCCCGACTAGTCGTAGCCTGGCCCGACTAGTCGTAGCCTGGCCCGACTAGTCGTAGCCTGGCCCGACAAGTCCCAGCCTGGCCTAACAAGTCCTAGCCTGGCCTAACAAGTCTCAGCTTAGCAGCACTAGTCCCAGCCTGGCCTAACAAGTCCCAGCCTAGCCCAACAAGTCCCAGCCTAGCCCAACAAGTCCCAGCCTAGCCCGACAAGTCCCAGCCACGCCCTTAACAAGTCCCAGCCACGCCTAACAAGTCCCAGCCCGAGTCCTACACTCGTGTATGCACCACTGCAGAAAGTGCGGAAGCGCAAAAATTGCCCCAGCTGCTCTGTACCTACGGAGGATAAGCGAGCTCCGCCTTCCAGCGTTGGCTCCGCGCCAGGAGCGACACTAGCGTGTGCGGGGTGCGGCAAAATGGTCCGACACATCTGATGGTTCTATGAAATAGAAACGAAGTAAAAAATGAATAGAAGTACTGTTGTTTTCTACTGGCACGTGCATTGCAGTTTTCTTTTATTTTGTGTGGTGTTAAGCATACTTTTATTCATTCTTTATTTTATTTTCCCTTATTTGATCTAGAAATGAGTCAGGTCGTTTCGCCGCACCCTGTGTACGTGAGCTTCCCTGGACAACGGCGCACGGTCAGAAGCCGGCACTGCAGAAGCCGACGAGCTGGGCAGACTCCAGGGAGTCCAAAGGAGTTTTTTCTGTTCTTCATGGACCGCTTAATACGGAAATCCGAGTAGGATATTTGTGAAGGTTTTGAGTATTTAAACGTTCTATAGAAAGAGTGTTATTTTTAACACGTTCGCCGCGCATTGGGTTTAACACGTTCGCCGCGCACGAAACAATTCATTCCGCTGTTGGGTGATGTTTTGCTTGTAAGTCAACTCTCATATTTTGATTGCTTTGAAAAAAAAAACATATTTGGATAATTAAATGATGAGCCCTGTTCTTCGAAGGAAAGAGAAAAATCGAACGAGAAGGAAGCACGTCTAACTTCAAAACAGAAAAGGTCACCGAATCCAAACTTAACTCTGGAACGACCCAGCTATGGAGCAGCCCAGCGCAGGGAACGTGTTAGCTGTGAATAGAAATAATGAATTGAAGAAATAATAACTTTACGATTGCGGAGTAGCAAGTGTCAAAAAATAACAGCTTTAGAAGGGCGCTCACATTCTTGTAAGCGCTCATCCCAGTTCTTCGACTAAAGATGGTTCCAGGATTCCGAAAGTCTTCTTTGCTCGTTTCCAAATTCGTTATGGTGCAAAGTATATCATTTCCGATGGCGAATTGATCAGTAACAAATTTCCGGTATTATAAATGCGATTGCATAAAATGCATCATCTAGGACATTTCTTACCGAAGTAAATTCATCTGGGGTTTGTTGAGAACTTGAAAAGCTCTCTGTATCGGCACGGGATGCGTCCAACTGCCAATCTTTGCAAAGTTCATTTCGATTGACCTCTCTGTCGTGAAACTGACCATTAATTTGAACTGCTTTGTACGATAGGAGTCATAAACCGCTGCGCTTCTATTTTCTGAACCAATAGAGGTAACCTATGGAAACACGTAGACGCGATCCCGTGAGGTACGTAGATGCATTGCTGTATACTGCTGACGTAAATGGTATTTCATTTTCAAAGAATCCCGGCAATCAACTAAAAAATCGGATTTCCTTTTCGAAGAAATATTCCGCTAAAACGGATGGACCCAAGAAACTCGCAAAAATCTGATCACTCCCGCATATGTGCAAACGAGTCCTGCAAATACCCCACTCCTCTAAAGAAGGAAATGTATTTTAGTAGGTACATACCGAAGGCTTATTCAGAGGTAAATACGAAATTTCCAAATTTTCCGTGAGGGAATTTCAATTACAGAGTAAAATATTCATTTAGCGTGGTAAATGTGTCACGTACTGGAATGTTAAAGAATAATTCTATATATTCACGAAACTAGGCATAAAAGAGGTGAATCTTAAGAGGACACCGCAGTTGGCAGTGCGCGGCTCGCCAGCAGTGACGGCAATGATGGCTCTCGAGTGAAAAATTGTTTCTGCAAATTGGATTTTAATTTAATAAATTCAGACTTGATTAATCGAATCACGTTTAAAACTCGTTAAACGTTGAAAGAACGTCGAATGCTTCTATTAAATCTCTAAAACTATGAACAACCTTGAAGGAAATCACAAAAATAAATTTCAATATGCAAGTATAACGCCTAAATTTCAAATATGATACAGCAATATCCAACATTGTATATGTAGCATTGCGGTATCCAATATTAAAATACCTAACATTAAAAATGCTTTTCCCATTAATTATGTTCCTATTTATTACAAATTTAGTACCCAGCAATATAAACATTAGATTGAATGTTACTGGCAGGAAAAAGTAAAATTTTCAAACGAGTTTCTCATCCGTCGAGCGGTCAGATCCTGAGGGACGTTCTGAGCTCCTGGGTACTTCTCTTATAAAGTTTGCCTAGTTCTGTCATATTCCAAAGGGGCTCATTATCGAGAAAGAAATTTAGTACTTTTGCGGATTACAGTATCACATATTCACTGCAGTATTCTAGAACCATTTCATCTAATAATTTATTTTAATCGTAATGAAATATCATAACTATCAAAATGAGACACAATCACTCGCATTGTAGAATGTTTCAAAAAACTAAACCCAACACACTTATGCGTCCTGTAGAATGCTCTAAAAATCAACACGCATCACAGTTTTGCGTCCGGTAGAAAGTTCCAAACACCAACACGCATCACAGTTTTGCGTCCTGCAGAATGTTCCAAACACCAACACGCATTACAGTTTTGCGTCCTGCAGGATGTTCCAAAAATCAACACGCATCACAGTTTTGCGCCCTGCAGAATGTTCCAAAAATCAACACGCATCACAGTTATGCATCCCGTAGAAAGTTCCAAACATGAAGACGCGTTACAATTATACTTCCTGTATAATGTTCTAAAGATCAGCTCGCATCACAGTTATGTGTTCTGTACAATTTTCCGGCGATCAACATGCATTACAGTATTTTATACGGTAAAAGTTTTAATAAAGTGAATCACTTCAGTTTACCGAGAACAGAAAAGTTCAAGAGGAAATATAAAAATCAGGAAGGCCAAAAAGGTTTCGCGGTGCCTCGAGACTCGAGGCCGACAGGAACCATTTCAGGAAGTTCCTAAGTTGAAGGCCCCACGGACGAGATCCTTTATTCATAAATAGCAGTAGGAAAATTCCCGTAAAATCCCAAGCTAAAAGAACTTTCTTAAACGCAATTTGGACCTTAAAAAAAGACGAGGTTTATTCGTGGTAGAGCTGTTCAGAAGTTAGCCCAAGTCCTGCTGTGCAGCAGCTAGAATAAAAGAAAAATTAAGAAATGAAACTTGGAAACAAAATTCACAGAAATTTTTTCATGATTTAAAACAAATAAATCAAAATACTTACAAAATAAATACCTACATAACTGTACTCAAATGAAATACTTGAGGTATATGCCTGAATTTTCACAAAGATGTGTGATTTGCGTAAAAGATTTTAGGTCCTTCAGATTTGCTCCACGATGACTCGATATTTGGCGAGCCTTGTGTTTAAAAATTTGCTTTGTGCAATATTTCAGCCACAAAATTTTACCTTCGAGGAGCGTTACCGGATATTTTGAGAGGCTGCAGCTTCAGCTTCTTTATAGCACGTTCTGTTCCTGCGTGCATTTTTTCTTCCATCTTCGACCGTTGTTTTTCGTGCCTGGAGCCTCTAGTTTGAAGCGAAAACAATCTTGACAGCCCGCCCAGTTTTGCGGCTCTCAGCTCTCGACCTCTGCCCTCGGGTACATTTTATCTAAGAATTTCTGAGCTTCACGGATCATGTACGTGAATCTCAACGTCAGACACGCCTGAATTTTTCTGCCAGAATACTACAGTTCCATCGCTGGTATGCTCACTTTGGAAGTACTAACTGCTTGCCAGAAAGATCCTGATCTTCGTGTCAAAAACTCAGGCTCCTTTGCGATGGGCTCAAAAACTCGCAGATCTGTCTTAATTTTAATGCTAACCAATCGTTGGTCAATAGAACCCTCAAATAGTGTTCTGTAAGCCGACACACATACGTCAAACAGACCAGCGGTGACTTTGTTCTGTAGAACATGTAATGACTTGAAATACAATACACAATGCATGCAGAATACTAAGTCTCACTGCACGCGCAGAGATACAAAGTTAAATTGAAGCAGTAACTTTTCAGCTTGAGCTGGAGGTCATGACGTTACTCACTGAAACGGATTTAGTTTAAATTTGAAAAACTATGTATCTTTAACTTTGAGTTGATAATCCAAGTACTATGAATCTTAGCGCCAAAGGTATCCACGTACAGTTCATGCGGTATTTTTCCCAGCGGTCAGCAACGGTAAGACGATTGGGACTTTATCCAACCCGATGTCCGATAAAGTAAAATTTGCCGATGAATTAAAAATTTGATCTTTTCCTAGATTATTTTATAATAAAGCTTCTTACTAAAAAAATTAGCTTTAGCGAGTTTCCTGAAATTTAACTGTGCATTGTAGTTGTTGTGACGCTGTTTGCTTCTCATTTTTTTCTTGTTCTCGAAGATACTTCGTAAGAGGCTTATTGCTAAGGACTGTCGTTAGGCATATTTTACTCTTGAAGCATTGGACATCGGCATTATTACAGCCGTAACCCACAATAAAATTCAATCCGCTATTCAACGACAGGACATCAAGAGTCGTGGAGGGTCCACTTCAACACTTGGAAAGCCGTCGTCGCTGCTTGGTTCAGGAGTGGAGAGGGCTGAAGGACTGGGCGCTCCTGCCGACGGCAGTTGGCAGACAATTACGACGTCAGAACGAAAGGCTCGGCATACTGAAGATCTGTAGTCATTTGAGGCTTTTGTCATCTTACACTTTCATCACTAGTATCTTCCTTTTTCATTCTTTCACTGATTTGACTGCGTGAATGAGTGTCTCTTAATGAGCTAAGACAAAATTTAGCCACCCGCTACTAATATGGTGTAGGACCTCCACGAGCTCGAATAATGACGGCAATGAATCTACAAGTGTTCTAATGAACATTAGGACTATTTCAACCTCTCTTGCATCAACTGACCGTGTAGTGCGCCCACAGTACGTGGAAGATCTTTTTGATGTCTAACTTGTCGTTCTAAGAAGGCCTGCATATTTTCTATTGGGTTCATGTCTGGGCACTTATCAGGTCAATCTGAATGCCTGACGTATCCTAAATGGCTGAAATACCAATTAATGACAGTTCTAGCCAGATGCGCTCGACAGCTGTGTTCCTTGAGAGGGGCTCGAAAAACAGTTCGTAAGAGCTCGAAAAACCCTAGATAAAAATTTTTGGTCCGGGGAGCTTATTAGTTTAACTGCATCATCTCCTTTTGTTAACTTGATTATCGCCCGAAATACTTTCCAAGCTGGTATTTTGTTCTCTTAAACAAACCTGCTTTAGAAGTTCCCATCTAGTTGAAAGGCATGTCTGTCCCGATCAGGCACTTTTTCTTGCACCGAAAATTCTTAATTACTTCGCCCTTAAACTAATTTCCGTTTCCCCGTTTACAATTACCATTATCCACTTGTCACTTCCGGAAGACTCTGCACTGGGCCCGTTAATTAGTTCAGTTTAGTTTTTTTATAGAAATAGATAAATTAGTCAATAGTGAATTTATTTTGAGATTCGTATATGGTTCATTGATTAGATCCCATATTTTGTGTTTTGTTATTTTCAGCATCATCTTTCTTACCTGGGTGGCCGCTCCTTGCTCTCTTCGACGTTGTCCTTCGTTTTTGGCTCCTTGTGGATGGCAAAAGAGAGGCTAGAAAAAATGATGAAATCGATCTAATTGGTAAATCATCCTACTGGGGTTAAGCGATGATTTGAGTATTGAATTTCCTTGAGTTTCCATTCGTTACTGATAATCGATGATCTGCCTTGCTGCCAAACGGGTGGATGCAAGCTGTCGTATTCCTTTATTCTGTATTCGACGGAGACGGAGTTTTAGGTGGTGAAGCTGACGGGTCACTTGTCACTTATTGAGAGTCTGCGTTATAATTCTGAAGTCCTCGATTGGACTACACAGGAGTCCAGTTTTGGCAATTGTGTACGAATGTTTCCTCCCTTGGATACTTAGATCGTCGTCTTGGCGGGTGTGCCCCTGTCGTTTGGTGGTCTCGGAAAAAAAAAATTTCACTGCCCAATTTTAAAGTGAACTTTGAAATCCTAACATTGCGACAAATTTAGCCTAACTTATATTTCATTAATTAGATTGTAACTATGGGAGTTTTTGCAATTAATTTAGCAATTTAAACTTCTGAAATGAAATGAAATAATTTGGAACGTAAGTTTTTTTGCACCCTTGTTGCGCATGGGGAAATTTTCCATAAATTTGCTTACATTCTGCCAATTTTCTTATTTATTTAAATACGTGCAATTCGTGTTCCCGCCCAGTGTTGTTGAGGCATTTCGGCTAAACATATTGCATCTCTATTATCATTTAGCGGGCGCGAGCTCACCAAATGACATGCACCTTTTATCGAGCGTAGGACCAATTAATTATTATTGAAGAGCAGGTAATTAGGCAGAAAAATTCTCCAAAAGTGACTAATAGGGAATGCAGTATCGTAATTTTGTAACAGATTTTCCCATATTATGTACTCTATGGAGTGTTCTGTATTAATCAAACGTAATATTGAAAAACACTCGAGTGTTACAACATAGTTGAACACACAAGTGTTTCGTTTCATCACAAAGTGACCGTGTAAAAAAATGATTTATGCTTTTTGATTCGTGCTCGCATCGATCTCGCATGCGAAGCCCCGCTTAATACTTGTAAACTTCGAAGATTCATAATTAAAAACAGAAAAAACTCATAAGAGCAGCAGAGCTGCACATGCAATGAAACTGCGGCAGTTTTTACAGTCGCAGCAGCGGGATCACACAAGTGTTCTGTTGCAGGATCGAGAACGTTACTTCCTTTGCATTAAATTCACTATGAAGGTTGTTCAAGTCTCTCTGCAACATATTGAACAATCATTTATAGTGAACTTTTGGTGCATACATCACCTCAGAAGAAAAGAGGCCAGTCTGTTGCATCTTCATAAATCATTTCAGTGTAACGCAGTGACAGAGAATAGAAGTCCTGATGTGGAATAGATGCGCCGCTCCCGCTTGAGTAAAATGAATTATATTCCACTGCATAGCCTTAACTTCCGGCTTCATAGCTTCAGAACCTGCAATTATGACCGCTGGAAATTTATTTATTGCTAGTAGGATGTAAAATCCTTCAGCGCGCCAAGCAACGGATCATTAGCCTGGATGATCGTCCTGGAATAGGACAGGTGGGGAGTGCTGAAGATATCAAATACCATGCTGTATATGTACAGTTGTACCGTAAAACTAAATGCACAGCTACAACACCAGAACAGAACCCATATATGTAAATACCGCGAAGCCATTACGGAAACTTGGGACTAGAAATTAGGATTTCGGAAGCATCGATCAGCTGCAGGAACGTTATTATTGCAACGCAGAACTGGGACCCGGGCTTTCAAACTACGGACCAATCTTCTTCGGCGCCACAAAATCACTTGAGCGGGCAACGAGCGCTGCTGGACAAGACGGATGGCCTCGATGGACTCCAGGACTAGCTGGCAGTGACCACAAATTTCGTTAAATGGAAGAAAATCCTCGTAAATTCAGTCGAAGCCAGTAGCCATCATTTGTTGGTTGCAGCAGGAAACGCTCGAGAGGGATGTCGTTTGTGGATGCTTGTGTTCCATCATTTGACGACGCACAACGCGCGAGTTTGCGTCTAGCTGGAATACGTGACATGTTTATCTAATACGCGTGAATATTTATGCATTTCAAATTGAACGTTTTAATAGTTAACCTTGATAGAGAAAAAAGCGTGATGGATTCCATTGTATAAGTAAAAGCGACGATGCGCTATTTAAAATATGCTAATCAAGCATACATATGGCGACGGTCACAGCTCGACGATGTTCGCTCCGTCTGTAGAGCAGAAGCTGCTCTCTCTCTAATTACTGAGAAGACTTTTTGGAGGATTTTTGCTCTCACTTCGTTGCTCGAAAGAGCGTGTGCAAATTAATACATCGGGAAGTTAAAAATAAGTAGTTTTATGTGAAACAACTTGAAGACTGTGTGTGGAAAGTCCGTTTTTAGTGAGTGTCTTAAAAGTTTACCATACCATGCACTTGCTGCTATCACACCATACACTCCCTGCTATCACACCATACACTCCCTGCTATCACACCATGCACTCCCTGCTATCACACCATACACTCCCTGCTATCACACCATACACTCCCAGCTTTCACACCATACACTATCTGCTATCACACCATGCAGTCCCTGCTATCACACCATGCAGTCCCTGCTATCACACCATGCACTCCCTGCTATCACACCATGCACTCCCTGATATCACACCATGCACTCCCTGTTTCAATGAGCAGCATACTCACGCCTGCTTAACATGTACTGCTCTTTCCCGTACTTTGCTTATGATAAATCTACTTTTGCTACCTTTACTAAATATCAAAAAATCACTTCGTTTTTTGGGTACCTCAACGCAACTATGTCTTTGATTTCTCTGCTTCTTATTTTATTTTGCTCATATGTTATTCTCCATATTTTCATTTCCATGATTCTTTCAAGTACCTTAGTCATAACCTCCAGACGTACCTCGTCCACACCTCAACCACTCACGTCACACTCAGACCCACTTGACACAACATAAGCCTCCACGCACGCAACCACCCCTCACACAACCACCACTCCCCACCACCAGTTCTATGGCGCCCTGAACCCTCGGCGCTCAAAATACTGCAGCTCAGGAAGACCGACCCGGAAATGCGATCAGAGCTACGGTCGGCTGGGTCCGTACCTGCCTGACACAGAGGGTGACGGCAAGTTATAGCCTCTGGCCCGCCCCTCTGGAGGGGGAGAGCGCAGCACCTTTCTCCCTTGTAAGAACCACTGGTATAGAGTTGGGTCGTCCCTTCATCTACGTTAGGACCTGGTAAATGAGAGTTCAGGGGTACTCTACTCTGTACAACTTCAAAAAGAATTCATGATGGCTAAGTCCGAAGTGGTGTAAACAGTCCAGTATTGACAGATAATGTAAACAGGCTGTAACTGAAGTTACTGGCCAACTGGGGGCAGTAATAAAGGTTTCCTTTGTTCGAGTAAATAATTTCGATGCATTGATGTCGCTATAGCAAGATTCTTCCCCGTGCTGCCGATGTGATTGGATTTCTTCTGGTTTGAGTTGAGATGCGGTTTCGACCGAGCAGAAGTTTTTACAAGCAAAAAAAATGAGAATCAAAGAAACTTTCAGCCCAACTACTGACCATTCAGTGAAACAACTACAGGACTGGTATAATTTAATTATCATCTTTTATTCAAAGCTCGCCAAGCTACCAAAATTACTCAACATTAAAAGCACAGCAAAAAAATTTCTTTTTCACTTGACAAACTCGTGAAATCTGCTCACATGTGAACTGCGTAATTCTCATTTGGCGGTTCAACTCCCAAGTAAACGAGTCATCTTCAATGATCCTAACTTCCCCCAGAGAGCATAGGGTAGACAATAGGGTTAGCTTAGTTAGGTTTTACTATCTCTTCTTTAGCTGTTCCATAAAATTTTGACTTATGAAGGAGATAAAGACTTGAAGCAATTAGAATCTGATCAAAATGAAAATCTTGAATATTTTACTAGCAGCCAAGTAAATTTATATTTTCTTACTACTCCAAAACCAGATCCCAATTTAGTTTTCACTACTATGGCATAAAGGCTTGGAACTCACTGACTTCAAAGCGAATCTTGAATCTTATTTCTTATCAAATATTGGTAACGGTAATTATTTTAGATATAGCATCATATCCAGGCAGACTATTAAAACACCACTCACATTGTATGTGTAAATTACACACTCATGCATGTGATTGAATGCGCAGCTTTTCATAGAATAGTCGTTGTGAAATTAGTCAGAATTAATCATGTCTTATCAATATCCTACTTGTTTATTCTCGTATTTGTTAATGATAGTACATTTGATTATATACACATACTTGCACGCTTTAGAATACGGTTTCTAAAGTACGCCCAAGAAGTAGTACAACTTATTAGGCCCACACGTACTTATAATTACAAAAATGTTCGTTGAAATTGTTCTAGAAATCCATGTTTATATTTTAATTTATGTAACTCTTGGGGGAATAAATTGTTTAATTGTTTAAATCGTTGTGCTATGGAGACTAGAGTCCCCAAGACAGTTCCGTTAGGCAGCCTCAGCTATAGATAGGCCTTCAGAACTTTTAGCTTTCGAGCCCACATTCTTCTCAGGAGGTATAACATAAGCCATAGGCAATACGCCCTCTCTCTAAGCCCCACACCTGCGCTCCCAGCACTTCACCACCACTTCCAGTACCACACGACCACTCCGAAGACCACATAACAACGATCATAGCACCACATCATTGCTTCCAGCACCACAGTACCACTTCCACCGCCACATCACCACTTTCAGCCCTACAACACCACTTCCAGTACCACATCACCACTTTCAGCACTACAACACCACTCCCAGCATCATTACTGAGCTCGTCAGAACAATGTGGGGCATTTCGCAAGACGACAGGTCATTTGCAGATGGGCAAAACTGCTCTTTTGGCTTTTGATGCCCCCTAGTGCTGTATAAACGACACTTCTATGACACTTCCTGGTCGCACGTGTGTCTTCTCAGACTGCACGGTTTGGAATCCAGGGATCCGTTTTATACCGTACAATTAGCGATAGTTTACGGTCAGTTCCATTTTCAAGGAAGTATTCGAAGATATTCTGCGTTTGATGCTCATGAAGCATGCTGGTTTCCTTGTTAAGTTACGGTTGATTACAGTTTCAGCTTGCTGAAATGTGCAGGACGCTAAAGCTTTACATATGTTTACTACTTCTTCAATTACGTCCACACTTGGAGCAAAATGTATGTATTTTACCTGAAACAACGTCATATGCTTTTAATTTGAAATTTTCTGTTCGTGTATAAATAGCATTTAGACTGCTCACTAATAAAGCTATGCAACATATTGAGTTACATGAACCCTGAATATGAACATTGGTTTTTGCCCTAAAAAAGCCTGGCTCACTTCTTCTTTTAGACCCATTTAAGGCAAGGATAATATAGACTCGTGTTTCTATAAGGAAAAAGCTAAACTTCCACCGAACTTCAAATGTGAAACAATATACCGGCAGGCCATCAGTGTCTACTGTCCCTAATCAAATTGACGTTCAGTTTAACATCCACTGCATCCAACGGACGCAGCGCTTATCACAATATGGGGGTCTTGACTTATAAATTTCGATATAAACTTTGTGGACAAGTTTGCAAATCCACTTTGTGACACTGCTCGATGCATAAATATTACGACTGAACAAAAATGTGCCTGTTGTTGTACACGCTTCGTGCGACGCTTCTTCAGCATTTGGGTGTGCGGAAGAATAGCGCTGGAGAATAAGAAAATCTGACGCACACATATGTCTGCGCACTAGTCTAAGGCCTTGATGGAGTGAATTCTTCATTAAGAAAAGCTTAACCTAAATTACTGGAGCTATAGCTGTTTGAGAATGTGCAGTAAGTTGCCAAAAAACATCGATAAATAAATTATCTTAAGACTAAGAAGAAAATAAATTGAAAAAAAACTATAGACGTTGAAAAAAACTACGATATTCAATAGATATTTAATGAACGATTAAGCTGTGGTAACACTCTATAGTAACAACCCCTCTGCATATAATAGATCCTGGAATAGTGTTCTGCAAAAATGAAGCCAAGTAGAAACTGATTTGAACAACTGACCTCTTCTTCGCGACTCCTGGCCATCTCGGTCTCGTGCTCATCCAGCTTGTCGAGGAGTTTGACCTGCAGCAAAAGACGTCTTTACAGCGAGCTCTTGGAGTTAAGTCCTAGCACCTAGAATAAAGAAATCCATGAGGTAATCCACTACCTTGTGCCTTAGTTTACTTCAGTTTGTATTTAGTTTTACCTCATAATACAATGTTGAATAGAAACTTAGCGTTGCACCGACTACTTGATAGAATGCCTCTGTGAAGCATTTGACTGAATGGCATTATTCTCTACAGGTAACTATAAGTCCTTGTTCATCCTAATGGGTTAAAAATTATATTTGCCAGGTAGATAAACTTCAGTCTTAAAAAGCCGGGGCCAGATAGTTTAACGATAGTCAGTACGAAATTTTCTCTTTTTAAGATCGACCTTGTGTATTTTTTTCCTTTGGACGTCTGCTGAGAAATCCCTAAAACGAATCGAACACTGTCCCATTTTACGTTAGTAAACAACGTAAACGGATTGAAAGACATGGACAAACTCTGCTGAAATGACGTCCGATTGTCAATATACTCGTTTGCCATTACTCGTTGTGCCAATATTGTATTTCAAGGGATTATGACATCTCTAACGACTCCGAAGATCGATGAAAAATTGCTCCTAATAGTTGCCCAAACAAACAGTTTAATTCCGTAACCAACTTTTGCAATTAGAGGCTCAATGCATTTCTGTCATCTCTTCTAAGCTTGTATCAATACTATTCTGCATCTATTCGGTTGGGGTGCCAGCGATAACTGTCTCTCGAATCGACCTGTGCTGTTATCTCCCTCGCCACAAAAACAAACGATCATTCTAGACAGTAATCGAAGGTGCAGCATTGCTCTGTTACGCCACCTTAACATTCAGGTACGTTAGGGCTTTGACTAAGAACCCATCATGTCAAGTCATACTTGAATGTCACTGGAGATGCCGTGCTGAAGCACATACATTTTGTAGAACGTAGAATGGCACTGCACAATAGAATCACATTTCAGATTGTAATAAGTTTGGTCTACCTATGAAAAATGTCCAGAAAAATCAGAAGGTTAGGTGGCCTTGATTCTGAGAAAAACTGTTACTGCAGTTCATAAATGAAATGAAACCAGTCATTCTTTTTTCAATTAATTTCAATCACTCTCAAAATTAAATTTTCTTCTTCCTTTCATGGTATACTTGTTAAGAAATTCTTTCGTTCAGAATTTAACACCCTAAATAAAACAATAGCCAGAGCCAAGGCCGACATTGCTGGTAATTTGATGGTATTTATCATGAAATATCTTATTCTAATTCATGGGCTCGCTGTACTGTGCATTAAATTAGGTTTCTGATCATTTTTAAGGTGACCATTAAAATTTTTAATTAAATATTTTCAGTACAAATTTGAGTTTACATTTATGTTATTTCATGCTTACAATGATAATATTCTAGTTTCACTATACATAGCTATTTACTAAAAAATTAAATAATTAATCGAATAATTTATTTAGCTGATTAAAATAATCAATTCAGTTCCCTAGAGCAAAACACGTAGTAAAAATCCTTAGCAGAAGCACGTATGACTCGAGAGCATAAAATACCATCCCAGTCGTGCAAGGGAATAAAACACATATCACATGACGCCTTTGCGACTCCAACGTCCGCTTCATTTCCTTGCAGAGATTCATGATTTCATGGCGAGAGTTACACGAGCGAAGGAAAATTTTCCAAGCGTCAGAGCGAAGCAACTGAGAATATTTAAAATGAAACTCAAGAAATGTAGCATATGAAACTAAAAAAGGCGCACAAGTTTTTAATAAGTTCGTCATACACGGGATGTAAAAAGACCACGAGCGCAGTTTTGTTAATCGGGTGTATGGACGGTACCGTTCTTGCAGCTAGCTAACCCCACGTGACTTGCAGCGAAATGTTGGTCTAGACAGTTGTCGAGTCTTGCGAGCCAGGTTATTGCAGGAAAAATGTGTAATTTCAATGTATACATGTGTAATTTCAATGAAAAAATTAATTTAAGTATAATCATAGAACTCTACCGAAGAACTTTCATTCATATTTGCATACGATCGATCCGAACAGAGGCTTGAAGGAATGCAACACATGTGCAATCACTCGCTTTTTCGTAGTGAGATGAAAGTGGACAAGTCAAACCCGGCGTCTGGTGCACTCCCTTTGTTCGGCTGGGACCGGAAAGGTCAGCATACCTTTCTAGCTCAGCACTGACGTGGCTGCTGCTCGTCTAAGAATAAGTCAGTAGCGCACGCTTGTCGAGGCTGGAGGAAAAATAGCCACTGCCAAAAAGAAGGGACGAGACGAGTTCTTCAGCACATTGCTCCAGCTGCTCGAATTTTATAATGCGTAAACTTGGTTGCGAAATGAGCTTTTACTCCGTGATATCCGTCATCTAAAACGCCCCTGTTACCCTGTTCAAAAAGTAGCCACCTCATGTTTAAGAACTAAATATGTAGAACGAAGTTATATGACAGTATTCAGAGGTAGCGGCTATTAGTATAATGCGCTATCTAACTACGCAATTATGTTAACGATTGCACTAGACGAATTCAGGACGCAAAAAGTTTTAATACGATTTTCTAGAGATCGCGAATGGTAGAAATACGTCCAGTAAAGAAAAAATAGTTCCAGCTGTAGTTCGACCTATCGTAGAAAACACAAATGTATACATATAAAAAGTAGCTAGTACGATTAATGAACTCTTTAATCAACGTTTAAAATTTCCAACACGTCGTTTTAGGTTCTTTTCTATGGACTTACAATGTAATTTTAAAAAATCATAAAATAATTAGATTGAAGTGATGAAATTAGACGAGTCCGAGGACGAACTGGAACGAGTAATCTCTGATACCTTAACATTATGAGGCAGTTTTCTGAAGGACAATGTTGTAGTGCATTCACTCCCATTAGTGTATATATATACTAATTGGAGATTATTCTTAAGATCTGTTCACGTGATTATTCTTGATGCAATATGGATTAAGATTATTCTTAAGATTATTCTTATTTTTATTAGTTAAGGAGTAAGTTCCTATTAGCACGGAATAAGCGTTTTAGTCTACGGAAATGACTCCTAAGATTTAAGTATCTATTGTTTCTTTAAAAGTCAACCATTTTTAAATTTTTCGATATTATTTGAGTGTTGATATAGGTTACACAACTCTGACTTATAAATTTGTGACGTTTTTGAAATATTTTTATTTCAATAACTTTTCAATACCCGCAATAGACTTTGAAACCCTCCTACAATGATCTCAAAGGTTCCTACGAGTATGTGCAAATTTCAAGGAACCAGGCCGCCACTGCAAAGCCTGTGGTATTAGAATAAGTCACACAATATATCCTCATCTCCTTGTCAGGACAATTCAAGCTAGTAATTAAACAACGAACAAAATTCAATCGACCGTTTTTTTGGGGGAGCTTGGAGCTAAAGAGAAATTAAGAATAGCATCCTCCCACTCATCAGTTCTAACTTTCGGTTTTAATTATATATTAAGACTGGTTTCAGAACCATTACTGCAAACTGCATCAATGAGTAGTAATACTCAAGTGAACATCAGGTACATGCAATCATTTAGCTGCTGACGCCGAATCTCTAAAACTAACCATTTCCAATTAGTCAGAAACACAAGAGCGCCAAATACATACATCTGTGTTCCTGCAATAAGTATTGTGTCCATACCATGTATTGTGTCCGTGCAAAAAAATAGTAAGGACTAATAAAAATCAATACAACTATGCGGAGTTAGTCTTATTTATTGAAACTCTTACTAAATTTTGTCCGATATATTTCTAAGCTTAGCTCAATAAAGTAAACTATTTTCAATCATGAATAAATGTTTGTAGTAGTTGAGAATGTATCGATTATTGTAATGCCATTAAATGTCGAAAAAAGAGCGCAACTGAAGAATTTTTCAAAATAGAGGCCCTCACAAAGTCACAAGCTTCCCTCTAGCCCCTCATTACTAAGTAATCAATATCCTGGTCCTATCTTCCAGCTAAGAATCCCATTAGAACCAGTCAAAATCCTGGCCCTGACTTCCACCTTAACACCCCATTAGTACACATTCAAAATCCTGGCCCTGACTTCCACCTTAGCACCCCATTTGAACCCTATGAAAACCCAGGTAAAATTGGAAGGCTCTCGACCAGGCTTGCTCAGGCCCTCTTTGTCAGAATGCTACACAATTTATACATTCGGTAGCTCGTTCAACTTCTGTTACCAACATCCTCAACTGATGTAACCTTTCCACAACTCTACAGTAAACGGAGATCCGACTTTGAAAATCACTAATATAAAAGCTATGATTTTTTCTTTCAAGTGAACACCATGAGTCCTGTTATAACAAGCTCCTGAGTAGAGGAAAAAGATTGACCTGCTAGTATGACGTGAATAACAAAATTACTTTGTGAAGGAGCTGGTTTCTATGGAAATTCGAAATGCAAGCACAGCTCGCACAGCGAAGTGGATAGCTTGAACCAACAATGTAGTCTACTAGGCTTAGTTAACCGAGCACGTTTAAAGAAACCTAAGCCCTGGTTGACTGTATTACTGTTGAAGGTGATCCTATAAATAATCACCGAACTTATCTGATTCTTTGCTCTGCAATTCAAAAATAATTATTCAACTTTTTTATCAATTGTTTCCGTTGCCAAAATTTATATAAAAGAACCCATTGTTTAGGCTTATTATAAACGCGGCAGCGATGTTGGTTAATATTATCAAATTATTATCAGTCGATCATGAGCCGAGTGAGATTCATTTGATTCTCCGTCAACTTTTTTGGAGCCTCCACCTATGTTGACCCTATTTTCTTTGTACCATTATATATCACCGTAGGGGCGGTGATTGGGTCCATTTCCCTCATTGTTTACTGAAATAAATCTCCCAGCAATCACGGCTATGGCCTGACCAGGTTATTTTGGCTCAATTTGGGCTTCCGGACGTTCCGAAGTTCAGGCTCCGGAACCACACCCTATTACCCAGCCGGGCATCATATATATGGACTGAAATGATACCTGTCCGGGCCCAAGTGACGACATTATCAGACATAAATAGTCTGATGTTAGGCAGACTATTTCAACATCCCAAACCTTATCAAGACAAAGTAGTAAATCTTACTAATATTGCATTTAACCATCGACATAGTCTAACTGGACATTTTTTCTGTTGTCACTGATGGGCAATTTAAGTTAGTGTTGTCGGTACTGGCAAACAAAATTTATGTCTTAATTTCATACCTAAAAAATTAGAGAAATTGGCTTCAGTACCTGAACTGAAGCATAGGCAGAAATATCGCATGATCAGCTCAATCGAAAATGGCTCGAGTCAATACTAACTGGCTAGCAGTGTAGAAAACTAACTTCCCCATGCTTATGCGGGAACGATTAGGCTTATAAAATACGCAGCCTATCTGCTTCCAAGTAGTTACCGTGAGTGCAGTACATATTGCGTCCACAAGATATGTTAATACTGACTGCGTTGAGATTTTCAAAGAGCTCGACTCAATAGACTAATAGCTACTAATGAGCTCGAAGGAGTAATGACGCAAAAAATTTACACCTGCATGAATGGAATCTTAGTATCGATTAACGAACTTCGATGGGGTGAAGGAGGTACTCGACAATATGCTGGCTCCCATGTAGAATTTTAACTTGGATAAGTGGTACATATGAGCTCAGTATTTCATTACATTATCTGATTGGTAATTGATCATTTTTCTTAAAAATTTTATTTGATAGCGATAGAAGGTTAAGAAGGAAGGAATAAATATGTCACTGAAGAATTAAGGGTTGCTAAGGTTAGGAATGGAGGTTCAAGTCTACGGAAATGACTCCAAATATTTAAGTATCTCTTGGTAAACTTTGTTCATGAAAAAACAATGTTTTACTACAGCAATTATTACTTCCTACGCTTAATTTATGATAATTAACTGTTCTAATCATTCAATATAGTGCCACAGAAGTCCCTTACGCATACTAAAATAGCATCGTAAGGAATAAATCATAATTAGGAGATTTCAGAACGATTTCTTAAGAACTATGTGTATTTGGTCCCTAATGCTTCTGAGTAAGTTTCACGCTAATATTTAAATATGTCAGATAATTATTTTATCTCTTTTGCCCATCCGTGCACCTGGCTATGTCCAACCCTTGCTTTACAATGAGCCCTGAGTACATTACTATGCGGACCTCGTTATGATAGGAGCACTTTACGATGCATTGCTCCATCATGTAGCTCATAGCTCATTAGTGCAATTGATGCATAATGAATTTCACATAATGCTTACATAAAAATAGCCCATGTATTAAATCGAAACAAGCCAAATAACCATGCTTTAAATGACACCAACGGAAAAAATATCTTGTTCCGTGATTAAATATGTCAGATATACTTGATTATCAATGAAGATCATAATCAATTTTCATTAAATTTAAAACTTTCAACATAAATTGTTTTTTTTAATTTGACATGCCAATGACAATTTTCACTGCCTAAGTGTGAGAAGGTACGAGAGAATAGTCGATATTTAAGAATCACTCTGAAAATCAGCAATTTGAATCCCGAGAATCATTACAAATCCCAAAATTTCTTCTACCTAACGTTTCTACTTTAAATAAGGGATGGTGTACATAATAATCAATTGATACCTAATGATTTCAATTTTCTCAGAGAAGCGTAGAATGAATCTTTTACGTCGAGTTGTAGACATGACACAAAAGATTTATGACACACAAGCAGTTATTTTGCTACGCTACCATTCGATCTGAAATAACGCAAACTTAGATAAAAGTTAAAGTACACATACTCTTTGAGCAAACTACTCACAATTTTATGGTTTAGATGATGCAATTCTCTCTCAGCAGCGCGTCTGCGGCACGCTTCTTGATGAGCACGCTTGTACTGATGGTATTTGCATACAAGGAACATTCCAGGAACTGCGAGGGCGACTAAAGGCCGCGCTAAGGTCGATATCGGGCGAGACCCTCCAAAGAGCCAACGTGGAGAGTGAGGCGGTGAGTCTCGAGACGGTGAACCAGGGGGAGAAGGTGGAGGAGACTGAAGGAAAGGGTCTGACTCTGTGCTACGAGAAGTGGACGGCTGTCCTCTGAGTCTACTGCTGGCCAAAGAGTCGTTCTCTTCAGAGCTCGGGGATGTAGGGCTTCTTCTAAACCTGGAATTGGACGAACTGGAATTGGACGAACTGGAGTTCGAGGAATTGGACTTGCTCAGGGAAATAAAAGCATTACTTTGGGGTTTCTTGGACGAGGATGTCTTTGGAAATCGTTTCAAGCCTGATACTTTACAGCCCCTCTTGCTCTTTGCAGGTGACTGTACTCGGACAGACGCTCCCTTTGACGCCGTGGATGCCATGTTAAAAAAGCTGGACGACTTCGGTGAAGCGTGTGTAGCCTGTGAATTAGGAGAAGAATCTGAAGTGCCAAGCTTGTGATTGAACTGATTAATCTTGTGGTTCGGGGGAGAATCTGAAGCGTTAAGCCTGTGGTGTCTAGAACTCTGCAACACTCTGACACGCTTTTGCCTCAGCCACATCAGTCTTTGGGACAACGAGCTCGTCTCTGGAAGGTTTGCTCCGGTAGCGGTCACAGAATCATCTTCTGATTCATCATCATCCGTCTCCTCACTCAACCCCTCCCTGTACCTGACCCCCGGAGCTTCTCCCGCTGACCCCTTTTGATGGGAGGGCACCGGGTTCCTCACCCTCACTCCCCAGTCTCCTCCTCTTTCTTTCTCCCCGACAGCTATCGGAGGTCCTGTCTTCATACCCAAATAAAAGCTTCTTCAAACTCAGGCTGCGTAGGCGTTTTTGATGAGAATTTCAGGAGGTACTTAATGAAACTCGGCTTAGAATTTTAACACTTTGTGCGCTTTATGTTTAAAATCGCACCGGTTTCACAGCTATGTTGTGGAAGCATAGGAAATCAAATGATGCTTCTTCTTGCATATGATACATGAAGGAGCTTTTTAAATCATAACTCTTCACTTTCATTGAAAGCAGACCAAACAGGTTATTATTTCTCAATTTTTCAGATTATGTTCGTTATTATTACTCAATTAAGGAAAAATTTTTGCTGATTGCTGTCCACGGGGCTTTTGCTCTGCAATGCGAATGAACTTGATGGTCAACACGTGTACTTTTGTCAGTATTATTTTGGTCTACGAGAGATCGTGGTTAACGAACTCAAACCACGTGAAGGTGTGCAAACAGAAGAAACGGTGCACGAAACATGTCCAAGATGACAGATTCTGCAAGGGAAACGGAAAATTACAGAGATATTCGGAGGAACGAAGTGCATAATGATTCACCCATCGTTAATATAAATATCCAATTCGAAAATTGAGGATAAAAATATTAGTAATTCAAGTCAATTGAAAGGTTGGCCCAAGAAAAACGGCGACAAATAAAATGTTGCATAGAATACGTACTTGCAGATGGCCTTGCGAGTCACTATTAACTGTGTAAAATATTGAACTATGATGTTCTCGAATCTAAAATTTCGATATCAATAACCATTTGCTGCATCTCATGTATCAAAGAATGAGGACATGAATCACTGAAATACGGAATAACATGGCATATGCACAGTTCAAATGGGTTAGACTGATTATGAGCTATCCATATGATGTGTGTCTTCTAAAACGGTAAACATTTTAATAGTTGTGGGGTAATATCTAGAAAACTTTGACTTATTTAGACGACCGTACAAGGTTAGTCTTGATAATTTACAATTTCTCTCGTACAATTGAATAAACAAACAGGCATAGCTTAGCTCGAACTAGTGACAATATAGGATGTCAATAACAATACACGAATGACCCAAGGCACAGCAAAATCAAAATAAAATATTTGTCACCAGCACGAACACAGAAAGTCGTCCGGGCAACAGAAGTTGTCCATAATTTTTTACAGCTGTAATATTCTTTTTCTTGCTTGAGCGGATGGCCGAAATAGCCTCGAGTTATGGTCCATGCGAGCATAAAGCGGACGCGGCGAACGCAGTCCGCATCCGGACAACGCCATCCGGATTTGGGTCGCTCGCATCTGCCCCATACTAATGTACAGCGCTCACATTAAAATTAATGTTCTTGAAGTTTGAAAGGATTAAATCAAATTTTATTGGCTCAATTTCGGGTGTGATTTTGAGGATGGAAGGCTTAGTGCTATAATGCACTTATCCCTGGAGCAAAAAAATTCAACTATGAGGATTCAGTGGAATTAATGAAAGTCATGCTAACATGGTGCGCATAAAAGGCACAATGCTAAGATGAATAATTTCGTGTAGCTATTTTAACTTGAACAGATTATTTCTTGGCATTTCGCAGGGATGAATTCGAAAAGAATGAACGAAAAGCTACTTTCCTGTGTTCTTCACTCAGACACTGAAAACTATTCCACTCTTAACTGGAGAAATACCGTCCCTACAAGACCTATGTAATATAACTCAAAATAACCTACGGCGGGCGTATTGTACTTTATTTGAGTTACATACTCCCATCAACATCCGAGTTCTTTCCTTCCCCCCCCCTCCTCCCCCAAATCTACCCACGAAATTGGAGAAAGCTTTCCAGTTTTGCTCTATAACAAGATTTTGAAGCAGGGTCCTCCTTCGAGTCAATAAAGCTGACACAGCGTTGGCAAAAAAAACTTTTTTTAAACAAGGAGTTCTAAATTCGTTGCGGTATTATTTGTTGACGTCCATGACTTAGGATTGCTTATTTTTGTATCTAAATTATTTAGAACCATAATTTGTATGGAAATTGCAGGTAAACTTTAGAGTTCAGTGTTCGTCCATCTACCACTGCAGTAGTGCATTGGGCAAAGAAGTTTCCATTCTTGGACTTCATTGTACTGAAAACTGGGGAAAAACTATGAATCATTCATTTCCTCAACATTTACACACCGAAAAAGTAGAATGAGAGCTAAGCAATATGTACTACACATAGAGAGACTGGATAAAATTATTGACAAAAACACTCTACGTGATTTTGTACATCAAAACTAATCACCTGATTTTGAAATAACTCTGTGACTATTTCCATATTTCTTTATTTTTTTTAAGGTATTAAATTTTGTTTCCCCTGCCGTACTAAATGCTCCTGAGAGACTTTGGAGTCGGATGCGACAGGCAGACAGAATACGGGTGTATTGTAAAACTTTCCGCTTCTGAAAATTCTGGGGCAAATATAGTATGGTTTAAGAAATCAAGTGCGGCGGAGTATCGCACATACAATTTTTCTTATTTTTCTACTTTTCTGGAACTCTTTTATTTGTTGTGTGGCAGTTATACATGTACGTACCATATTTATTTGGGGGCGGTTGCAATAAAATACCGTATTCAAATTTAGCGAGGGTCATGCATATTTTTTGCAGATGCTGAGAAATGCAGTTTCTAGATAAATGAAAAACAAATAATGCATTTAGAGCGAAATGTCTTACACAGAACGTACATATCTCTTTTTACTCTACAGACACCAAGTTCTCATTTAATAGCACATTCCTACAAGCACAGATGATCAAAATATTCAAGTGTTGACTCATGCAAAAAACTAATGTCGTGATCTTTAAATATGATTCCTAGAGGGGGGCCTATACTGATCTCTAGTGAGAACTACACAGTGAGAATACTGTAGAATTATCAATTGATATAATTTTTCACATTCAAACGTTTCCGAAGATCACGTCTTAATTTTTTGTATGATAATTATCGCAAGTTTTTGTAGCAGTGCTAGATGAGGTACAGTGCTGGAATAACGGTACCTCAGTTCTGGATTCCAGAATTGGACGTTTGATTTTATACCAACAAAAGCAACACGGCTGATGTCCTCAATTTGAAATACGAGAACTAGATCGTCAGTCACAGTCTCATTCAATTTTTTCTCGTTGAATTTCATACCTTATGGACTTTTGGCATTTTACGTTCGTAGATCACTGAGGACGGACCACACGCCTGGCACACGGATTCAGAAATCTACTTTCATGTCTTGGCTTCGTATGAGAGTGAGGCTTTGCCATCATCAGTTTGTATCCTGCGTTGGTTTACGGTTCGAACTTGAAACATGATTTCTAGATGGACTTTGTTTCCATTATTTCTACTTGTACTGACATTGCTCGTCCGTCTTACACTGCTCAAGAAAGGTTCTACAATTTTTTTTTAAATATAGTCAATATTTTTATCAAAAAGCTATACGGATAGACCACAATAACTAAATACTTTATTTGAAACTGTTTTTCTAACCCAAACACATTCCATACTAAACTATGAGTAATTTTTCAATGTTAAAGCGATGCGTGCTACATTAATTACACGTTGTACCGAGTTAATTAGTTGGAACTAATTGAAAACATATATCTTATGCATGAATCCGGAATGAAGCATAACCCGCTTTAACATTCTAATAAATTGCTAACAGTCTGTGGCAACCAGTGTGTGTAATAACCAATGTGTGTGACAACCAGTGTGAGTTTCAACCACTTTTTGAGTCACAAGCAGCGTGTCTTAACCATTGTGTGTAATAAGCAGTGTGCGTTACAACCCGTGGGTGGGTCACAACCGTATTGTGTTACAACTAGGGTGTGTGACAGCGTTACGACTAGTGTGTGTTTGACAGTGTTACGACCAGTGTGTGTGTGTGCCAGTGCTACGACCAGTGTGTGTGTGTGCCAGTGCTACGACCAGTGTGTGTGTGTGACATCGTTACGACCAGTGTGTGTGTGACAGTGTTNNGTGTGTGTGTGCCAGTGTTACGACCAGTGTGTGTGTGCCAGTGTTACGACCAGTGTGTGTGTGCCAGTGTTACGACCAGTGTGTGTGAGTGTTATGACCAGTGTGTGTGTGACAGTGTTACGACCAGTGTGTGATAGTGTTACGATCAGTGTGTGTGTGACTGTTTTACAACTAGAGTGCGTGACAGTGTTACAACCAGTGTGTGTGTGAGTGTTACGACCTCGGTGTGTGGGACGACTGCACACACACAGATGGATCAAAATACTCATTCGATGAACTAGAGATTAAATTGTCAAGAATTCTAATCGCGTGTAAAATTACCATAAAATTAATTGAGATTTTTGTGGAAACAGTGAGCTCTCCATGACCGGCTAATGAATTGATATTAACTCTTAAGGAAACTGTTAAACGACATTAAAAAATTATTTATTTTTTCCTCACATACGCTACATACCAATCCAATTGAGGATAAACAAATTAAGTAATATTTTTCCACAGAATAAAAACAGTTTCTCAAAGTTAAAGCTAATGATTCATTGAGCGAAACCTTCACAAACATATCGCCAGTAATGGGTCCTGAGGTCTCGCTTAAGAGTATCGCCCGAGAGATCTGGCTTTCATCGTAACAGTTTCTATTGATTTAGAAAGAGCGCTCGAGTGCGTCACGGCCAGACCAACTAAACGCTTCTCCCTTCTTCTGTGGGTCGAGGCTTAATAGCTCTGACATTGCATGGAGTAAATTAATTCCTGGTTACGACGTCCTCGTGACCTAGTGTGAACGTACGTGCAAAGTAGACGCTGGTGCAAGTGGGGCTGGGTGTAAATGTCCGCCGCACTCTTTGCATAATTATCAGGGTTGTAAACGTCGTAACTGATAAAAAGGTTGGTGACATCAATGCAGGCATTTTGTTGCGAATTTATGAATATCGAGTCCTTTCATTGATGTTTTATACTTAATTTAGATCCCATGTCGTTCATGGGTATTGGAAAAGACTAGCAAACAATCAATAAGAATTTGACTACACTATCAGAAATAAACTTTTATTTTCATATGAATTACATTTATTCAAATGAATTTTAATTTAAAACTTGAGATAGTTGAGTCTGACGCTTACAAACGTCGTGACCAATTAGGAAAATTATGCTCGCACTGCCGGGCTGAACCTAGAAGATTCCTTCATTCCGGTTTGAAAGCATTCTCCTTCTAATGGCAAAATGTATTGTGAAAGCGTTCCTTCTCTAGTCGTTCTGCGCCTCATTCACAGTTCCGGCACGCTTTAGCAAGACAGTCAGATAGATGAACACTGAATCACGTATTGAATCTCTTGATATACCTAACTCAGCCTTGACTCACAAACCGCCTGTGAAGCCTATTGATTACTAGGCTCCAAAGATTACTTCTCGGTAAATTAAATCACGATTCGGAGAGCCGAAGCTGAAGAATGATGGTTCAGGGCTGCATTCGAGTGGGACAGGAGGACCGTGAGGCGAACACCCCAAAGCAACAAACTCCAAGGCTACACTGCCAGTCAATCGCACTGCGACCGCCAGGGTCGAACTGTAGGCGCTCGATACGCGAGAGGTTTTCGCTCAGAAACGTCGCTCTGTGAGGCAGCTGTGGGGCAGTGCAGTCACTGCAGACTCACTAGGATCTAGGATGCAGATGGCAGACTCACTAGGATCTTCTCCGGTCTATCTACATAGCATGTAATCACTATCTTCAGTTCCTAGCTCATCTCATTCGATGAATGGAGGTGTAAAAACGCAGTATTCTCTTGCCTAATAATCTTCGCTTCCAAGAAAGAGCAACGAAAGCTCAGAGGAATTTTTACTAGCTAGTATATTAGCTATCTCATAATGTCTTGATATTAGAATAAAATTCATTCTGGTTGACTAAACGCAGTAGTTATATGGAGGCTGTATCTTGAATTAAACTTTGACTAACAGGAGAATTAATAAAATTACGATCAATCTGAGCAAAACTGGGTTACAAGCAATGTCATAAATGTATTCAAGTTCAAATTTAAATCCTTTAACGTCTTGTGAATAACAAATTTGTCATTTCCTAAAATTTTGAACCATATTTGTTCGTTTCAGAAGTTGATTACTGAAACTACTGAAGGTTATTGTGCACGTATTGGCTATCAGAGCTATTAAAAAATACAGCTGAAATTTTCCGTTCAGTATCAATTGGAAAAGTAGAACATAATGTCTGTTTAACTTTTCAGGTAGATATGTACATATTTTGCTGTATGGTTTCCAAACTTTTCTTAAATTACGAAGTATTTATTTATTATGATTTTTTTAACAGTTCATGTAAGTTTATTATCTTCCAAAATTTGTGCCTCTGGGAGAGCAAAAAAATAACTGACTACAGCAGCCTCTAATGTAACTTGGACTATGACTACAACAACTGTTATGTATTAATACATCCTACCATTAAAATTCGAATTACCTGTGAGTGTTGACAATAATAGGAAAATAGGAAAATTTATTATAAGTCACAATTATCAAAAAATAAACATGTGGAGTTGTCGATTGTATTAATCAATATCAAATAAGGTTATGGTTTCACTAAATTTAGCTATTTATGTAGTTCATGCATCAGTAATTTCGTACATATAGCCTAAAAAGTATATTTCTATCATATATTGTTAATAAAATTAGTACATCTTTGATTTAATACTCAAGATATATAAATTTTGCACACTAACCTATTATCCTTGAGTGGAATTTCAGGTTTCTTTAATTAACGTTCTTTACTTTTCCCATCGAAATACGGACAAGGTACGAGTATCCGCTAATTTCAGCTTGTTACAGAGAATACCGACCGAGCTGTCTAAGTTCAACGTGGGTTGGAAGATTTGTCTTAATAAGTTACATACTTCCTTCGTAATGGCTGGCGGCGAAACGACGAAAACTTGTGAAAAGGGAGATAACTTACGTGGTATACCAGAAGCTCAATTTGTGGTATGTACGATGTGTCTTGGTAATTTTCTCAGCTGAGTCTTATAAGGGCGTAACCAGTAGAAATTTACTCAACTCGTAACTCCTTGAACTTGAACTTTCGTCAGTTCTCCCCATA
>VOMN01095909.1:0-32453 GCA_014899125.1 Orchestia grillus
CTTGAGCTGCTCTTTGCAGTTCCTCAACAGGATGATGTGTTAACGTTTGATTTTACATGACCTCATGAAAAAAGTTACAAGGTGTCAAGCCCGGTGACCTGCATTTAGGATGTACAGTAAATCTGTTTTGAATTAAATGCTTATGATATTTTGATGCATGATGGTGTTAGTGATACGGGAAACCTCTATTGAGAGGCTTCGGTTTTTGTGGGTTACCCTGTATAATAAAGCTTCTCTAAAGGAATTAAGTAAGGCGAAATTGACTTTCTTCTCATCCAGCCCCGCTGATATGCGGTAGCGTTGTAGATCGATCACTGAAAAGCGTATTGTAAATTTATGTAGCCTGAAGGAAGTTATATGTTCTATTCGATAATGTATGAAGTGGTGGTATTTTGGTTAACACTTGTTATAAAGAGTTGATTTCGAAAGAAATCGTGAAAAACATTTGTAGTCTATTATATGCTTCACGTAAAAATCTCATTCAGTTTAAAAATCCAGAATATTAATACCACTGCTCCCTTGTATTTTAAGTTTATACAATGGCTCAGGGAATTTTGATTTCACGTCCATATGAGGGTTTGATTGAAGGTAGTACTACGTCAACAGCAGGTTTTCATAACATGTGAAAACTTACGAAATAAAACTTTCGAAATTTTGCGGATCCAATAGATAAGAATCGGTAAAATTGATAAGAAATGGATAGAAGAAGTTCAGGATAAGCAGCAACCGAGAGAAGACCGCGATTTAAGCTGCAGCGTTCAAGAGCTGGAGCAACACTAACAATTCTAAACCGATACTGAGAAAGAAACACTTCATTTTAACAAAAGTCTAAAACATATTTTCATTTTTTTAAAGCAGTTGTTGTACACCGTAATACAGATACCGATTACTAAGTAGAGCTGGTCGCTATCGAAATACATCGCGCCTATGACTACGGTTGGAGCTTAATCAACAGAGAGCTTGACCAAAAATAAATTTGTCTTTGCTGAGTTCCTTCAACTTAAAATAAGGGAAAGAGAGAGAATGCAGCAAAGAAGATGTCACATAACAGCACAAGCAAAAAAATTGTCCTCGCTGGGGATAAAGCCACAGGCCGAGAAAGAAGAGGCTGCATGAGTGAAGAAGAACTGCATATCGTATACATACCGGTAATCGATGACGCTGCTACTCGCGAAAAATCGTGGCATTACCTCGGATTCAGGGTACGGCTGTACGAGTATGCTGCATCAGCAACAATTTTCCATACTAACTTAAAGCTGTAAAACTTAAAGCTTTCTAAATAATTCACTTCTAAATTTGTCCAAATCTAAATTTATCCAAGAGTCTTTCAAGTTTCAAAACGGAATTCTTGCTCGCTTGAAAAAAAGCAGAAAAAATGAAGCTGTTAGTGCTTATAATGTCCCGCAATTTCTGTCGGGTCTCGTATACAATGACGTGATATATGTAAGCGAGCGACGTGAGGGAAGCTGGTTCCGGTAAATGTCTTTAGTATTCTTCTCTTGCGTTTTGCGCGAAAGAAAACTGCAGAGAGCAGATGTATGAATACAAATGTCTCAAATCCATGTTTCTGCACGCGACAGAAAGAGTGATTTTAGATGTCAACAAATTTTCACGCTAGTAGTAAGTCTGTAACCGAGCTCCCATTTGCCTGTGAGCTTAAACTAATCAGTGCCATCACTCTACCATGTCAATGACTTAATTAGGTGCGCGTAAATTTTATTTGATTTAAAATTGCTCACTACCGATGAAGGAATATTCAAATGAAGATAATCTGAGTAACGCAATAGAGTAGCTAGCAACACGGGCAAGCTGGGGCTTTCCTTCCAAATGTATTGTGACCGAATTTTAAACCCAGTTGCTTCAATATTATTGGCAGGGATATTAAACCGAGTTGGTTTAATATTATTAACACGAATACTAAGCCGAGTTTGTTTAAAATTTGTGTGCCATATATTGCAAGGTAGTTATGGCCAATGATTAACAGTGTGCGAACGATGCAATAAATATTCAGTGTAGACTGGAACCTCGGTCTTATTATGACTCTGCTGTTTTCAAGTATAAAGGGTGATAAGTACAATATTATCGTATCACCTTTTCGAGTATATGAAATATCTTAACAGCGTAGCCCTCCTGGTATATATACTCCTTAGTACTGATGCTTTGCAGGTAATAGAATTTTATCCGATTTTTGACACGCCGTCAAATGAATGTCTGAATGACTGTTACGTTCTGGCATGCCAAGTGGAAACAATAATGCGTAACCTTCAATAATAGTCGAACATTTGATATAGTAAGATCTCTTCGTTTGAAAAACATTTATGCATATTTTACGCAGATCGTAGACTACTTTTTTCTTGCTATGCTTTTTTAGTTATTCTCTACTATGAGTCGAAGATTAATAGCATTTAAACTGTTATATATCCACCAAAAGCCTGATAGCAACTAACCAGTGTTGCACAGAATGATTGACGTAGTCCTTATGTATTTATTAGCCGAAGATCTTTCAGTTGCGGGTTTAGTAAGCCTATGAGAGTTATTTTTTGCGAATTAGATGCAGGCTTCACAAAATGAATTTAAATTGCTCACGAAAGTAAAAAATTATTGATTGTTCCAAATCCAAAGGAAACAAGCTGTCACAAATTAAAGAGTCACAACTCGCCTCCAAGTCGTTGTCCCATTTTTCTTGCTAGACCGTTTTTCAAACTAGCCTTTTAAAATTCTTTTGTTAAAGAATTAAAAGTAACCTTTTACGAAATTTCTAAATATGATCATGCTATTCTTGCCGACCAGCCACCATTGCTTTTATTTACAAGTGCCTCTCCGCACAACTCGGTCCTTGACCTCACCTCACGTCGGAAATGAATCTCGAATGTTAATCTAAAATACAACAGGGAATGAACAAGCAAGAATGCCCCGGCCGAGTCAGAGACAAAGTATTTCCATCAAAACCGGCGTCGAAAATGTCAAGACCTCTTTAACTGTAGAAATTAATTTCTCTAGAACACACAAACGTTTTAGAGAAGTTTGAGCTTGCAAACGTAGTTAGTTTGAGCTTGAGAGAGGAACAAAAAAAATGTTTCGACAGTTTAAATTCACGAGAATCTGTTTTGCATTAGGTTCAAATCTCATCAACGCAAATTTGTATTAAAAATTAAGAATGCAAATTAATGAGCAGTAAGCGGTGGCAGAATAATAATATCCTTAAACACATCGCTTTAATCGTTTGGTTTCAATAAGCACTGGTCAATTAAAAACTGTTGCTCTAGTGGCCACCCCCTGAAACTGCAGACAAAGTTCTTAATTTAAAGCATATTATGTTTGAGGAGTTGAAAGGGGAATCTCGGAGATCCAATGGGTGACTTGAACCATAATGACAATCTACTTTAGAAAGAGCGGTCGAATTATTTCGCGAAAAATAAAAGTTGAAAGTATGATACTTGTAGGTCATTAGATTTTCAAAACGAGTAGATTATCTGTGAAATAACTGCCACAATGTGCGCTCTGTTAAAATAAATTTTAGATTTTGAAAACTCAAAAACGTAGTAGGTATAAGAAGTCTGTCCTATTTATAACTAAAAAACTAACAGCTCTGACACTTAAACAAACTTGACTAATTTTGCGAGTTTTCAAGTTTGAAATTATACTTTTTATCAGGTAAAATATTTAACTACTTAACTGTGACGTGTAATCGACAATTTATGAACGTTTATCTAAAAGCAAATATTTCAAGGTGAAACGTAAGCACTGTCATTTTTGGAATCAATTTTTCGATGTGATGAAATCAATTTTGAAATTTTTTAATCATCAGCATTATTTCCATTGCTTTTTAGAGGCTCATCCATGTGTCATCAAGCTTGTATACGCCTCATATGTTTCATTTATATTTGTTTCGTTTCAAGAAAACCAAGCTCACTTTTCATACCAGACTAAGGCTACCGGAATGGTTCAGTAGTTTCCTAAACAAGTGAAAATAAAGGCAGCGAGATAACAAGAGCTTACATTTACCAAGTGAGCTTTTGCAAGAGGTCTTTGTTACTAGACCTGTATAAATACGGGCGTCATCGTGGTAACAGATGATACCTTTTTGTTTTCAACACGGCTGTCAAACGGTAAAGTTGACTCGAGCAAAGATTAGTGATAGTTTTTCAATATTGTCTAACAGTTGGTAATAAACCATTCCTTTAATATTCAACCATACCGTGGTTGGACATGAGTATTCTATGTTTGCTTGAAGTATTTTCAAAATTTCGAGTTCAGGTTTAGGGTAAAAAGTACAGGTAGTCTAGGAAACATATATTTACCAGAATTTTTGCATAGGGCAGATCAAATTTTATCGATGATGGGAAGCTAGGTTAAGTAAAAAATATATGGAACAAAAGTGCTCGTATTTTTACATCAGTCAAAACTGATGTTATGTAAAATCAGCTTTATGTTATCACACAACATCAGTATCGTGACTTAAAACTTTTTGTAAAGATTCGACAAACTTTAAAAAGCAAATTTAATGTAAACAAACTACGATCGCCACAATCATAGCCTGTCTAGATTTTGTAAGATAGATGCTCAGTGTAAAAAGTCGAAGGTTAAAAAACCCCCGAAGCTATTCAAGAGCGAATAATTGCACTTCATAAGGAAGAGAGTTACTGAACGTGTTAGGGTCCTACGTTAAACTGTAGAAGCAATAGTTCTTAAGTATCCAGAGACTGGAGTAATTTCTAATCTGTCAAGAGTCAGCTCCTCGCTAGGCCACGGACCGCTCTCGACGAGACTCGTATATGTATGCTGCATAGTATGATGAATGAGCCTATGACAACCATGGTTCTCATTTAATTTTATTCTGTTTTGTTTAAATATTCTGGTAAAAATATGTTCTCTGAACTACTTGTACTCTTTATCTCAGGCCAGAATTCGATTTTTCAAAAGAAGTCACGAATAGAGTTGTGCAAGTAAGAGTTCACATGCCTGCGACATAATCTGTGGATGAAGTCTTCTTCTCCGCAGCCAAGCAGGTCCACTTCTTCTACAGATCTATGAATGGCGACGTTAATGGTTGTCATAGTCTGAACCCCTTCAGATTTCATGGGATGTGTACGGGTCACAGTTATTTTCAACAAGTCTAGCAGCATGTGTTTGTCGCAAAAACGCAGCCATGAATCTCAAGTCTAACATTTATATGCAGAACAACCAATACACCACCAATCTGCTTCAAAAATAATAATTTTGATAAACTATTGAATCAAAGATCTTATTTTTAGATGCCTGGATTCATTACGCCAGTGCAGAATGGAAAGGGTCGATGCACTGGAACAGGACCCGCCGCTAACCGCCCGACACCAGCCCTTGTACAAACGGTGCTTGCAGCTGCGCACACCCAGCAGCGCGCACGCTGTTGCAAATTTCCTGGACAAGTCATGTGGGATCCGCTTTCCAATTACTGCGTGTTGTCCATTCCTTTTCAGCCAGTACAGGATAGTCGTATGGGTGAGATTGTTCTGCAAGCTCCACACAAGTGGTGGTAAACGTAATTCGGATAGCTTCGTACAACTACTGATCAAGTTTTGTAGAAGTCGTTCTTTTCGCAACCCGTTTAAGTAACTGAAAGATCAACAATGATAGAATAAAGCCTCCTACGCCTTCTTTCTATTCACTACTTTATTCCCCAATAATGCTGTGCATGAATTTTAGGCTAAAATTCTTTGGATATTTAGAGCTCAAAAAATTAATGAACAAAATTTGTGTTTATATCTAATATAATTTTCTGGTGGGACGAATGGCTTAAATGATGGATATGGCTTAAAACTATGACAAAATTATTCATAATCTCAAATAAAAAAACATAAACTTCCTTAGAGTCCTTCCCAATCAACAACCCGGAGGCACTTCCGTAAAAATAAATGCGCTCAACTTTTTTTTGAGGAAATTGCACATGACTTTCATTTCAATCTGGCAGTTTACAGGCTTAAAAAAATCGTGTTAGCAATCACTGGCTGTAATTGGCGGTGCAAGGTACGCGGGGCCTCACTGCAAACATTGCCGATATTTTGGAACTCGGCGAGTCGTGGCTGCACATGGCACCATTAGAGGCACTCAACTTTAAGGGCTCCTGCTTCCTCGGAGCCTTGAAGACGGCACTCTTCCCTGTCTCACTCAGTATGCGGCTAGAAATGAACTCAACTCGTCATGAATGTATGCCTCTACTTAGCGCTAAACGAATCCCAAGGAAAGGAAACCTTAAGGATTTTTTCTTACCTAGGAACCTGACGTTCGTGTGGGTGAACGAATTTGTTTTTGAACCTGATTATTTCTCGAAACATCCAAACCAGGGTGAAAACCCAAAATATCTTGTCATATATTGATTCTGAACGAATAAAAGTTATTTATAGTTACGCATTAGCATTTTAGGAAGCGCCTGTCGTCAGTACATCTCGGAGAGTATACAGGAAAAAGTGATTCCAGGAAACGAAATCATTCAATTCTTCACAACGCCAGGGCAAACTCGAGTGAACTGAAGTAACCATGGCCAATTCACGCATTAAACTTTGCGGTAAGGATTTTTTGATCATTCAAAGATGACTTTTTATGTCTCAGCAGAGAGAGTGAATTGTTAATCCGATATTACTTCTATTACTGAGATTCTATAATCTTATACAGCGTGGATCACAAAAAAGTTTCCTTTTTGAAATACTTATAAGTGGGTAACTATGACTGTAGAAACTTCTATATAATTTTATTTTCACTACCATTCAATGTACTTTCATCAGGTTAAACCATTCTGTATTTATAGCTATAGTTCATGAACAAATAGAACAAATAAGTGGGAGTCATTTTTTCACCATTGCGCGAGGGCATTCCTAAATGAATTGAAGAGAACAATTGTAATTTTTAAACTCACAATACTACTGTATCCATGACCAGGTCATTCCTATTTCTGAGCACTCTTATTTTAACTTCACTTCACAAGTGAAGATTTCAAATTTTTCCCCATCAAACCTTACTAATGCTATTGAGAAAAAACAAAGCATATTGATAGTCCCAACTGTCAACGATATCTAGAATGTCACACGAGTCGTTCAACTATTTCAAAATCATTTTCAAGGAAGAAGTGTGAGCAAACTTACAGTGAGAAAACTGTTGCAAAATTCTCAGTACATGCAACAATACTCAATAGAAATAAGGGAAATTCTGAAAAACGTTTCGCAAGAAGAACACCAGACAACATCGAAATAGTGCGTGGCCAAATAGAAGCGAATGAACATTTTTTAACTCGACGGTATGGAATGAATTTATCTAATTTGATGGTTCGTAGAACAATCAAGAGAGGCTTAGGCTATTTTTCTTACAAACCAAAGATTCGCCAGGAATTGCTAGAAAATAATCTCGAAAGAAGAGCACGATTTGGTTGATGGTTTTTGGAAAGACATGAAAGATTTGTTGAGACCCTCATTGTGTCAGACGAGGCAGCTTTCCATATAAATGGTGCTGTTAATCGTCAAAATAACACCATATTCACCTTTAAAACAGCCACCGAGAAATTTTTCCGAAAAAGAGCCTTTAGAGAAAATTTAAATATAGATTGGATTTTCTGGGTCTGGCCTCGTAATCAGACCTATTTCTATTCAGGGAATTTAAATGGTGATAAATACCTAGACATCCTCAATGAAGGTATCATTCCACAAATGCAGGCTGGTTACGGGCACAGATTCGACAAAGTGTGGTAGATGCAAGACGGAGCTCCATGTCACCGAAATATTTGCGTGAAGAACGCTCGAAAAGAAGTTTTGGGACTCGTGTCATTGCAGTTGGGCACGCGGTAGAATGACCACCTCGCAGTCCCGATGTGACTCCGTGCAGTTTTTTATTAGGGGTCTTTTCAACAATAATGTTTATAAAACGCCTCCATACGACTTCGAAGAATTGCGTTATCGCATCATCCAAAATGTTAATGAACTTAGAAACCATCCAGAAAATATTAGAAAGTCAATGCTAGAAATGTGAGTCCGATGTTGAAAGGGCCGAGAAAACAACAGTGGCTATTGGTAATAATGGAAATTGTATGTTCTTGTGTTGAAGTAAAAAGTAAAAATTTTTGAACTAAAAAGTCCATTATCTTCATTTTTCTTTTATTATACGCTACATTTACCACGTTTATTAATTAAAAACTCAGATTGTATTTTAAGAATTGCCCTAATGCAATGGCAAAAAAACGACCCTCACTTATTGTTCATCTGTTCGTGAACTATTGCTATCAATGCAAAATAGTTTAACCTGATGAAAGTGAACTGAATGGCATTGGAAATGAGACCACGCAAAGTTTTCTACGGCCTTTAGTTACGGAGTCATAAGTATTTGGAAAAGTGAAACCTTTTTATGGCCCCCCCTGTATATCATAACTTATGAATTTAGCGCTACATTTCACCAGATAACACCGTGTACGTCGGTGCGGCATGAAAATGGCACTCCGGTGTGCCTGACAGACTTGGCGCTAATGAAGAGCAGGTGCGACCACCGAGGCCCCGCTGAAAGGGGAATGCACTGAGGGTGCGTGACCTCAATTCCACGCATGCTTACTTGACCGCCCAGCTCATAATTTGCAACGCCTGCAGCAAAGCTCTGTCGTTGGCTTAGCTTCACGTGTTTGAAAGGCCTTACTTTTCCTCTTTTCTTCTGTCTTTCTTGTTCATAGTGTTGGGCAGCCCTATTTGTACACGGACTTCGAGGTCTTTCCAGTCTGTTAATCTTTTTTTTGTCTGTATGTGCATTTTCACTGCCTCCTAAGGAACCGACAACTCTTTTTTTGTATCAAAACTAAGACAAACACAACAGTTTGCTTGAAATCAGCGCAGAGAACTAAGAAAACAAACACATGCGTTTTGATACTAAATGATTTTTAGCGCAAGGGAAAACTTTTTTCGCTGTGACAGCATCATCAAATTTGCCCAGGAAGCGCTAGCTTTTGCTGCAGCCCGTGAAAACGACATTAGACCTGTTTTTGCTTTCAGTGTCTGGCTTTACAGGGGGATAATAACGTTAAAGCTTCAGAACTCAAAAGTCAGAGTTGATCAGAAATAGGAGATGATGTCAAGTTGCAGGTGGTACGAGAAGTGCAATATTGATCAGCCTTTGAGTGTTTCTATGAGATCTGCTTTGCGGTCCCGATCGATGAGTGGCACAATATATTTTATTCGGTAATCTCTCAACGTGATGAGTTGGCAGCCTAAGCTACCGTCAAATTCATTTTTTATCATACTACACACTTACTTTTAGCCAATTTTATGTATTTTTATTTCCGCCCGTTTTTGCATATCTTGTGATAGATATATTCGCAATAGCCTGTAGGACACCTCATAGCTGCAATATCTGATATCCCAGGGTCTCAACGTCACCTGGAATGAATTGCCCTGTCGCGCACGGAGAAGCTCTTATCTCAATTTCGCGATGCCTTCGATCGCTCAAGTGTGTCATAGTAACGCGTAATTTTTAGAATTGACTTACGCACACTTTGCTGGGATTTAGTGTTGAGGACTAAATTAGGTGCTAATTTTTCTAATACGTTATTGTCGTGAATGGGGTTCAAGAACAATGAGACATGAAATAACAGGTTTCTGTTGGTGCGCTGGTCCTTTCACTTCCGACGTTTGACCAGATAATTTAGAAGTTGGTTTGACGAGAATATCAATATTACTCAGTTTCTTAGTGGGAAATTGATGTTTCCTTTTTTATTACGTTCATAATTCTTGTGTCACTTATGAAATTTCTCTAGTTACCTGAATGTAGATCAAGAATTCAAAGTATAAATTAGTATTTTATATTTTTAATCATGCAATTTTGTTCTAATATATTGTTTGCAAATCCAAATTATTTTTATAACAACTTTTTGCACTCCTGTGTTTAGAATTGCTGTTCGTTAGATTGAACCTTTTCTCCTCATTTCGAAAGCATCCATTTTAACACGTTTTCTTTTGACACTGCATTCAAACATCCCTTCTCTTGAATTGTCTTCCTTTCAAATCGTGCTGCTTTTGAAGAAATGGGTTTTTAATCTCCTTGCAGAATTTATTTTCCTTCGAATATGTTTTGCCGTATTTTCACTCACATTAATTAATTTCAGAAAGTTGGTTTTCTATTACTTTTTAACTGTAGTGAATTTAACCGGGAAATTTTTAATCATTTTTGAACGTTAATTTGTCTATTTTTATAATTGAACCATACAGCTTCAACAATCTGTACAATTATTTAGTCATTACATCTCGAACAACACAAAGACTTTTACATGCCCCTGCGTATTCTAAAAATTAATTTTAACTGTATTTACGGACTGTTTATTTCTCTAAAAAACAATACTGTCAACTACCACTTGACCATTCATCATCGTGAAAAAAATCTATGAAAGACTGCTTGAGTCGTCAAGCAGCAGACGATTGAGTAGGTCGTTGCCTTTCTAAGAATGCCAGCCTCCGCACCGTGGCGACATTCCGGGCCCTGCAAGCCCTCCGTCCTATTTTCAGGGAGCTAAATTACTCGGCGCCACAGCGCATACGTGGCACGTGCATGACCTGCTATGAGGGTTGGATAGAAATTTCAGGCCCTCTCGCGATTGCACACTATGGCTGTTACTAATAAAGTTGTGTGTGACAACTTTCTCGTTCTTTTCCTGAGCATTTAACTCGCGATGATGTTTGAAACCTGCAAACGAAATAAAAATATAAACTAACCTTTGAGCCAAGTTCAAAACGAGCAAACTTGTCATTTCAACTGGCAAATTCTTTTCAAATAGATTGAAGCTAAAGGTGAGCTTGAATGTATTGGCAAGTCCATTCATATACTTTGTTAAAATGTTTATAAATTTTTCACTCGTACATTTTCATACTCACGTGTTAAGAATGCACTGTTACATTATTACGTCACACTGATTTTCACGCATATCAGTTAAATCATTTTTTAAGCTCGAAGTGGCACGATAATTTATTTAATCCTCCCAAAAAAAGCATTCACACGAGCCGCGGTCTTGACCAGGGCCGGTGTTCAATATTCAGAAGGTCGAGGCTACCTTATCGCTGATGTTCGATCACGGGGCCTTTGGTGCCCCGCGTCGCCGAATTGATTACGGCGTGGCCGCCTGATGGATGCGCTGCGCTGGACACGTCGCCAATATTTGCTCAGCGTTACCGCCCCTGCCGCCTTCCGGTTTTGAAAATGAATCTCACTTCAGAGAGCAGTTATTAAACTTTCAACATTACCCGTTTATATTTCATTTTTACTCTAGACCTTACCTTGATTTATGTGTCCCTAACCGAAATCTACATCTCAGTTACGATCGTACTCGTGATATCGCGTATGCAGATAATATGCTTTTACCTACTAGTGCAATATTGAGGGAAATTGAGCTTTGATTGTTGAATTATAAGGACTATTGATCACTTTGTAGCTATCTTGATGAAGCTCTAGGCCTGGAATTATTCGAGGCTTGAGAAATGGAACACGCCAATCATCTCCTGCAGAAAACAGCACGAATAATTGTAACACACTTTGGTGAAAGTCCATGAAGAATATTTAACTTGGTAATTTACGTAATAGTCAAGTTTAAGCAATGTGTAATTCGTGCGTAGAGACACGTAAAGATAGTCAGTCCTTCGCGGAGTGAACGATCTGTTCAATTGAACATTATTTTCAATCGTGTTACTAGCACCACCAAGCAGTCTGACGAGACAGGAACCTCAGGCCAGGACTCTGTGTTTACCTCGAGTAATGAGCAGTGGATACAATTAATTTACGACGCCTCACGTCACTGCCAGCGGGAGCATCACTTTGTGACGGTAAAATACCTGGTCCTTCGCAGAGACTGACGCTTTTCTAAGATAAGGAGCATGTAATTCCTGCCTGAGGGCCTCAGAGCTCTGACTTGGGAATGCTTGCTCGTACTGCAATGGTCTGAAGTGACGTAATTACTTTTGGAAAAAATGTTTTTCATTCAACGCAGAGTTTTCGTGTGAGCGTAAACGAGAAATAACGGTTGTTGCGAATCTCTACGCAAGTTAAGATAAGTCTTTTGCTGTGGAAGATTTTTCCTTGTTTCAATCGTCATTGAACGCTAAATTCTTAAAGAAATTTGCCTCTAATATGAAATTGCACTTCTTCTCAAGTCATAATTTAGCAAATTTTCAGCTTGCATGCTATCATCATCAATTAATCTGCTATTTTCAAAGATTATGTAAATTTTCAGCAATAATTTCTTGCCGAAAAATCAAAATTAGCCCGTCAGGCAGTAACAATAAGCCCAAATTTTAACATTACCCGAGTTTTATACTTTCGAACAAAGCTCGCAGCTCAACATCTTCATTTCGTTTTAAGCCAAATCAAGAGTATAATATAAAAATTAGTTCCCTCCAGGAAAAGTAATGGGAATTTGTATAGTGACTAACACACTGCATTTGTCGCTGTACCAAACACCGCATAGAATTTACACGTCATAGATAGATGAAACAAGACAAGAAAGACAAGGTTATCAAATTAATGCATGTACGGCGGCGAATCAAATTTCTGTACAATACGCACAAAAAAAATGAATCCCGTTTCAAATTATTCATTTTTTAGAGAATCGTTTACTGCGATACAATGTTCGTAACTAATTCCAGAGCATATTTCATATTCACATTCCAATACTAGCAATAAAGTAAGATAGACATGCTTTTTCTTATCAGGTAGAAAAAAAATTGTCATTTCCGCACCGCTACACGACATGAAGTCAAAGATTTGAAACATGAGACTGCAGACACCGTCGTCCGCCTCGTGAAATGGGACCCCGAGCTGCCTTTGTGCTCGTAGGGAAATATCGCGCGGCCTTCCCTTTGATTGACTACAGTCTGACGGAGGAGATGGTCCCAAAGTCTCCCTCAGAAACTCCATTTTAATTCCATAATGAAGAAATTAAATGCAACCCATAGCGAGTGTCTCAGATGGCCAAATCTTTTCATAAAAGGTTCCAAAGGATATGAAAACTGTTCCGCCGCAAATTCTTTCGGTCAGTTAATATTTTCGAAAGATTCTTCCAGTAAAATTTTTGAAATGAGAGAAAGCCTGTTCCCAATTGTGTGACTTTCGCTTTGATTGCAGTCTGACTCATAATAATTCGTTGAGAGTCACAGTTTTAATTCAAAATTGGTTACATGTGGTCCGTTTACTGATATTCTCCAAACTATGTTACCACCACTACTACTTCTACTGATTTTCCTTGTCTTTCTTCTGTATATTTAATGAAAAATAACAAAATACATAAAATATTTTTGAGTGAAATTTGTTTTTGAGAATACATTAATTATTGGCTTTTTAGGTTCAAATTACCTGAAAAATTATGTTCTCTATCCCAAGTAACACAATAGTTTTAGTTCAGCGCTAATATTCAGCTAATACGTTTTTGTAATTCTCTATTATACACATGTCATATATGCTTCTTACAAAGTAGAAATTTGAGTTAGTGGAAGATTTTTTTTGCTGATTAAACTGACGAAATCTGTTACAGCTTTGATGTAACATTCAATTATGCAAATGCAGTCATGGTAGACCTTCTATTTATTATAAACAAATTTCTTTAGGGCGAGTGCTTTTGCGCGTGTACATGCAAAGTTCATTCCGACCGGCTAACTCAACACAAGAGGCGTCGCTGCACCGTGAGACGCTCAGCTGGTGTTCGGTAACACCTCAACTGCACCAAGTTGGACATTTTGGCCATCGACCAACTGTTGGACGTGGTAGGAGACGTCAACTAGAAAGTGGGCGTTGGCAATGGCCGCAGCGGCTCCGATTATCCAAGCCCGTCGTGTTCGCAGACCTGTTGCCATTCAAAAATCCCTCGTGAGTGATGATATGTATTTAATTGTTCCCATATTCAAAAGTTTCAAGCCAGGAACCCACCACTACACGTGCATCTGCTTTGCCTTTTTTATTATATAGACAATTCTGCCTCCAAATTCATGAACACTTTCCCAGGCTCTTAAACGATATCAGTGAGGGTACCTTACTTTTGGGCCACCCTGTAAATCATTCTGATGGCATTCGTTGGATACGAGATCATGTGAGTGGGATACCTTGCTTCAAATTCTCAGACTTTTTCAGTATGGTCAAAATAAAATTTGACCAGAATGAAGATAAAGTTGCTAAAAAACACGACCAAATGTCTTGCAAAGCTGGGCAATATCGCTGTGAAGCACATGTCTAACTTTTAGCCAAGACTCAGGGCCCGTAATAACTCGCCCTGATCTTGTCGTCCCTACCGAAAGCGAATAAAAAATTCAACACAATTGAGTTGGAAGAGCAAAGCTAAAGACAAGAGCTGACGAAGCTTCTTTTGTTTACTGAGCCTGTTCGAAATTCACAGACCGTCCGACCGCCTATTGTTGAAGAGTGCTTCAGTTCAGCCCCCTCATCTCCCAGCTCTCAGCAGTTCTCACTTCTCATTGAAAAACAATACAGCGATCTTGGTATCAACAGCGACTTTCTTGCCTGCAAAGTAAACTGCTAAACAATGGTCTTTGTCTTCAGAAACAAGCCCCTGCAAGGACGTTAGGCAAAATGTGGGCCGACTTGTGTTTCTCAAGTTCGCTAATAAATGACAAACTTTTTGTTTTTAAATGAAATGAAACTAATTTCATAACACATTTCGGATTTAGCAAGCATGATCAAAGCACGTAACTGAAAAATATGAAAGATAGAATAGCTTTGAAAGTGATGGAAGTAATTCACGGTGCGTCTTTAGTCAAATTATAAAATAATCATTTTTAATTCAAGCAGAGAAGAAAGACGCATTTATTTCAATTTCGCAAAGCTTTTTTTGATGTTGCAGGGAATAATATAAAAATTTAACTTGAACTTCCTTCAAAACTTTCTCTTTTCTAGCGAAAATAAATCCAGCTGAATGGCGTATAAAACGGGAAATAAAACCGAAAGTTATTATCTCTCGGCCATTCTTGATAGTCGTACGTGTAAAGTATTTTAAAAAAATACGAAAAATTCATTTTAATGCATAACATTTTTTAGAAGAGTAATATACTGAAATATTACCGATTGGATAGGAGTGTATACTTTGTAAATTCTGGTAGTCTATCAGGCAGAGACAGACAAGTCCCAAAATTTTGAACCTGGGGGTTCTTATACAATTTACTTCATAAATATTCCCAACGCTTGTCCCATCAACGTCAAACATTATCATTATTCATAAATTCCAATTTTCCTCAGACCATAAAACTACAAGCAACTGATTTCAAATTATCTAGTAGCATTTGCTCCTGTTTGCTTATTCTTTGACTGTCTGCCACGTTGCAATAAATTTTAAGCTTCAATTTTTTTCGCTTTGGGTATAACCTTTCCGTTCATGCTTCGAGAAGTGAACTCCCTTGATTAACAAGAGATGCCAGATCGCCCGAACGTGTGCAATCAACGCTGAGAAATTATGCCTCTCGTTTTATCTCACAACGAATTACAATGTCTTTCGGGCAACGAATGTAGTGAGTGTTTTGTCCACACTGAGTTATCAATGCAGAAAAATACCCAAACGTGAACCCTTCCTGATGATATTCATTGATTTTAGTTACTTTCCCGGAAGCCCTGTGTTCATCCTGCATAGGGAATATTAAGTACAACGAGCTTTTTAGGTCACGCTAGTGGTATCACTGTGTTTTTTATATTTATAACCCTCATGGTAAGTACTACTGTATTTTGTTTTTGAACGTGAAATTTTTCGTTATGACGCAGAGACACCGAATGCCTATACTGGTTATACGCTTTCGCATAAACTGGAACACATGTAATGATAATTTTGAGAAGTGTAGTGCATAATTTCCCAGTAAGATTTCGTTGAATATTGCTACACACTTCGAAAATTTCAGAACAAATGACATCACATCACTTGTAAGCCGATATGTGTTGCTTTAGTCCCATCCATTTGTGTTTAAAAACAGCAACACTTCAGTACGAGTACTACCACTGCTCATGAAAGTTGATGAAGGCTATTAATTTCACCCGGTGTTGACCAGAGCAAACTTGCACAATGTTCTGTATAAGCGCCGAACTCCTCTTTTCCCAAGGCAGATCGCACTAAGGCTGCAGAAGCTGAGACCTGATATTGGGCTGCTAGTGGCGTTGTCTAATGAACTGCCAGGCGATTCAGAGTTTACGGAGGCCTTAATTTAGCTCATCCTTATTTGACAGTCATGTCGGTGCAGGTGGAGTCTTTGTTTCAGCGTCAGCGTCTCTGCCTTCAGAGCACAGCCTCCCTCAGTTCTTGTTGAGTCGCGGGGATGATCTTGGTAACGTCAGATTGACGTGCATCTCTTGTTTATTGCCTTGTCGGCTTAACTTCGTAGTTCAAAATCCATTTGCTAGCTACAGTTCTTTGTATGCTGTAAAGAATATTGTTTTTTCTACACTATAATCGGCATTTCTTACCTGATCCACTTTTATAAATTTCGACCTGATTCAATTTACTTATCCACCTTTACACCAACAGCTCGATTTCAGTAGTAATACGGCTCTGCGGACGCCAATTTTCGATACGCTATACTGCTTGTTCGTGGCAATCCTCAGATATTGTTCTTGCGGGGCATCAATCCTCCTTTTGCGCATTCTCCCTGTCGCGAACTTATTCTAGTTCATGGCCAAGGATGTCATGCAGCTGGTTTTGCATCAGAACTGATAGAATCAGTTGCAAATCAGTGTTTCTATTCTATAGCTCATCGACTTCATATATGTATTCAACATTTCAGAACTGTAAAACTATTTTTAGATTCATGATAGGAGCACTAAATCTATAATGGGTTCCACACTGTCTAAAAACAATCTCTGATAGCAAAGATATTTGATAATGAATTCATTTCGAGAGGAAAAAGATAGACTTTCGTTCCTAACACAATTTTAATAATCCGGAAATGTCAGTCTTATAAATAATCCTCTTGAAGATCAAAATGAAATATCTAACTTTACATTAATATCACAAAACATAAATCAGAATATCCGAAATCTAAGGAGAACTTGATCTCGCAGTAATTTTTTTGTTATTAGCAATTATGTACAGTTTTGGAGCCTCGACAAAGAACGTATTAACTATCAAACTAACATTTTCCCAAGCAAGCGCTAAGCCGACCTCTTTCTACCACCATTGAGATCATGCACAGCGGAGTTGATTTTGCCCCTCCGTTTTCGCTAGAATATCGGCCCAGAATTGAACTAAAGCGAAAACTAGCAAAGCAGCTTGAATTTCACAGGGCGCGCTCCAACTGCACAGTCTGGCCGATACGTTCCCTGTAATCGAACTCCCTCTTCTCAAATTCAAAAGAGAAAGGAACGGCCTTCAAATTTATCGAATATTGTTCAGAAGCCAATACACGGTTTATCCTGTTACCTTCCTTAGCGATCTGCTTTAAATTCAACATTGAAATAGGACTAGTTGTTCACTTAACTATACGTATTACTGGACAAACAACATGAAAATTTTTCTTTTACTTCACCTGGAAATCTGTGTTCTTTTAAATTTATCTCTACAAAACCTTTTCGCACTGAAATACAATCTCTTTGTTCAACACTCGATTAATGACAATACAGGCGATTTCAATGAGAGCGCAGTACCCAGTGCTGGGCGATGTAACTGGCAGTGCCAGTGCTGGGCGATGTGACTGGCAGTGCCAGTGCTGGGCAATGTAACTGGCAGTACCCAGTGCTGGGCGATGTAACTGGCAGTACCCAGTGCTGGGCAATGTAACTGGCAGTACTCAGTACTGGGCGATGTAACTGGCAGTATCCAGTGCTGGGCAAAGTAACTGGCAGTACCCAGTGCTGGGTGATGTAATGGTAGTAACGGAGGGTATCTACAAGTGGAATCGTTCATGCCGGAAACCTCACCGGTCGCAGTTTCTGCAAAACATGTTGTTATATGGTAATGGCTCAGCAAACAACTTTCATTGTTTTGAACTATATTGCAGTTATCCTTAAGGATTTGTTCGTTCAATTATGCCAGCCCCTCTGCTTTGAATCTTATTGTTAGAATGAAATCACTACTTTTAGGATACAAATTGATAGATATCTAAACATATAAATCATATCTTTATTGCTAGGGGCTGAAGGCTGTGAAAACATTTCCGTGCTCGTGATAAAGTGCGTATGGACTATAAGTGTTTCCAAAAAAATATATAAAAGGTAAAAAACCTGGTTAATAGATAAGAAAGTCTCTCCTACGTCCTGAAGGATGCAAGGCTTGTGGTGCAGACAGCAGGCTCTTTTTGAGCTAAAGTCTTCGTCGTCATACCGCTTCACAACACTAATTAGAGCTCGCAAATTACCGAGCAGACAGCGAGCGAAGGCAACCACGTGCAATACATTTTCTGCAGTCTGGTGCGAGGGAGAAACGTAGCGCACGCGCGAGGGCCGCGCTGCTCCTTCCCGGCGTGCAAGACGTGTGGTCTCCGTTACGGGAGGCGGTAGCTCCTGAGTGGGGAGCAAGGCACGGATACCCCTCTCAAAAGATGTGCGAGCTTTATGTACAGGAATTGTCTAAAAGCTCGACGCAGTTTTAGAGGTTTTCTTCAAATTTTTGCCCCTCTATTTCAGTAGCATCATAAAATTGAAGAAATTTTTATCTTCGATTATAATCTTAAATCTGTGATTATAATCTGTGTTATGTATTGTTCATGAAAATTTGATACACTATAATCGAAGGTTATCTCGAGACTTCCGGCACTATTTTAATAGCATCAGAAAAAGAAGAGTAAATCTTTGATTAAATTTGATTATTAACGGTAGCTGGCCATGAAAAGCATTTGTTATCATAAGAAAAGAGCACCATCGACAGCTTTGAGATGATCAGATGATTAGATAATGCGTTCATGAACTTAAGCAGACTAATTTTGATGTCATGAGGCATTCAATTTCACAAGCACTGCGTTTCTAGATTCATATCTGCCCTTATCTTCGAGACTGCTTCCTCAACCTCCAGCTAATACAAGGCTTCCCTTGTCAAGTAACCTAGGAGAAGGACTTGCAATGTGTGCATTAGCGGTCTAATATAACGCAACGGAACAATATTCAGGCCGGCTTCGTATCAAAGGGCAGCTTTGGTATCCAGTGCATATCGTGTTTTATGTAGCGGAAGAAATTGCGCTATTGTGAGCGTACGTCATCGAAAGATATTGGAACGCTTGAAGCAAGATGAAGAAGGCATTTGACGTAGATCATCAAGACCAGAGCGTCGTTAGACTATACAGGGCGACGGCAGAAGGGTGACCAACAATTCTCGAGATATTCGTCACCAGAATTGGGAGGAAATTAAGAACTTCCACTGAATCGGAAAAGGTGTACAATATTTCAGTTCCTGGTGTTCAGAATATACACGAGAATTTTTACCCATCAATTCTTGAGGTAAAACGCTCTCACAGAAACGGCTGTTAAAATACTTTGGCCCCGATCTCTAAAGATGTTTGTGATTCGTTGTTTTGTGTCAATAAAATTAATGACTAAGGGATAACTTAGTTTTAGAAGTGTTAAGAATGTTGCCTAGATCATTTTGACGTCAATTATTCTGTTGTTTTACGAGAAAATACACCATTCTCAAGGGAAAAGTACATAAATGAATTACCTTGCTGTAATAACAGGAAGACCTAAGCAAGATATCCCATAATATAAATTTAACAATATTACCTAAAAAAACTCGTTGCTACGTTGTCTTCTGGCAATATAAATGAAAGATATTTTATTCCATTTATATTTTAGATAGTTATACAATACACACTGATAAATAATATATTGTTTAAATACGTAATTTTCCCAGAACTGTATCATAACTCTTTAAAATTATCTTATTACCATATAACTAACCTTTCCAAAATCAACCAACTTGATGTCGAAAACTGACACCTTATTCATTGCAGACACCAAGAGCAAGCACGCGTACTCTACAAACATGCAACTGAATATCAGTTGATTTCTTCATTTGCTGGCGAGCCATTTATATTTCTGTGTAATGTGATGAAAAATCGTGAACACTATCCTCAAAACGCTTAGCACGGTTACGGGCTTACATTATAGTCATGTCATTAAGCATAATAATTTCAGAAATTATGACTGGAATATGGAAAAAATTTGGATGGTACTCTTACGTTCATATCAAGTCATAAATACTTAGATGTACATCATGCTCATTTCAAGTCATAGATTACCTAGAGGTACATCAGATCAAGTTATTGGATTTTTATCATAATACACGTATTGTAATTTTTGTTTTCGATTGAAAAGAATGCATACATCCTATATAGGTCAGTTAAAATTTCAATTGATATAAGAAAAGGTTTCAGTGACGTAGTAGTAAAAACTCAGTTGTGAAGATGAGTAGTTTACTTCTCGTAAGGGGTCGCTGAACACGGAAACATTCGTAACCAACGAATTTCAGGAGACGTAGAGCTCTGTACATTTAAAAATTATAACTCGTACGGAACCCTTACGAGTAATTGATGAAGCTTATCAAACTGTTGTTGAGCTAATTGGTTCGATGAACAAGACAATATCCCGAATGCACGTAGTCGTAAACTGCATTTGAAGCCGGCGTTAGCATCTGTTCCAGTAAAATCAGCAGTGACAGGGACTGTTGGAAATACTGGTCGATAAAATGCAGCATGACAAATTTTGACCACTCATTTCAATAAGAGAACTCCGTCATTATTTGTTTGGTAGTGAAGCAACCGAACAATGGCCATACCTGGTTGTAAACGAAGACCTTTAAATTTTTGCATTTTTATTCTGGATCATTCCCGCTGTGTCTTATAAATCACACAGATCCAATGAGAGTGCCAACTCGTGTATTCAGGGGACTCAAAGGAGCTCAGAATAAACATGACTTAAATCAAAGCCTCGGATATCGAAATTTGTCCCAAATTTATTTATGACGCTGGATAATCGCGAAACAAAGGTTTCGAAGTCTCTTTTATAAGTTAAACGAATCTAATCTGTACATGACGTTAATCTGGTGAAGCAACAAACTCGCTCCACGTTCTATTACACAGGGGCACCCAAAAAATTTTATGCACTGTTTTGAATGCTTATCAAGCTTTCGTTGCCTTAAGTACAACACTCTTATTGGCATCATTTTCTTTGGAATTTGGCTTTCTATTTAGTGGTGTAAATATTATTTTATACAAGTTCTAGTTTTAGGGGATTTGAAATTGTGAAGCATTTGTTCAAAATTTTACCGTTCTTCGGACCTCACTCTGCGTGACTTCTTCCTTAAGACCATTTAAAAAACTCGGTCTTCACAACACCTTAGAGAAGCTTGGATGATATGCGAGATGGAATCACGCATCAAGTTAATGCGCTTAGAGAAAATTCTGAACTTAATAAAAGAGTGATCAAGAAAGTGAGATAGAGTGAAAAATGTCTTGAAAACAATGGTGGACTTATTGTATAGATAGAAGAAGATACAAATATGAAGTTCTTTGTTATTTAGTTTTTGTTGGTAAAAAGTATTTTCTAAGTATAAATGTTTATTTTCGCATTTTAAAGAGTATTTCCTAGTAGGCTTAAACTCGTTATATCGTAGAAGGAATATTTATGTTGCCCGCGCCAAAGGTTAAATTGGTTGCCGTTACTCTGATGCATATTGTGAAAAAAACTAAAAGATGTATCACAATCATATTTGCTTCCTGAATGGCAAATTGAATTCTAAAGAAAACGTTAAAATAGAGAACAAAGTTTCAGTCGATGCCCATATTTAGGAGTCTTCAGACGCTGACTGACCGTACAAACGGCCCCTTTAGCGATCTCTCTGATATCTCCTCAGGTGGTGGCAGGACCGGAAGAAACGGCCGACACGCTGTGCTACTACACGGAGCCCATCTACGCGTCCCTCGCCAACATCATCTGTCGCGGCGACGACAAGGACAAGGACAAAGACAAGGACAAGGAGAAGGAGAAGAATAATGTGTACAAAGACTACAACTTCATGGAGGTTGAGATCAAGTATGGAATGTTACAGGTGAGACCGTAATTCCAGAAACGCTTTCTTGGAAAATAAAGGCCCTATGAATTTTGTCTCTATTTTGAAGTTGCTTCAATGTTACTGAGATAGTTTGGTACATATATGTATATAGTCACCTGTACTGGTATAGTATTAGCTATACTTTGAATATATTTGAGAGAAAACGCCACTGGATTTGAACAGGTAAGAAAATAAATATTTTAATCGAGTAAATTCTGACTTCAGATACCTTTATTTATGAAATTTTAATTACACGAATTGTGTGCAGCTTCATTAAATACTCTGTGAAAATAAAAGCTTTTGTATTTAGGGAATTAATTCAGCTTTAGGTAATGTGCCATTATCTTGTGTATTTAAACCTGAAAGACAGAAGACTCCAGTTAGTAGGTTCAGTGTTTTGCAAAAATTCCTAACCCATTTCTATACTTATTTGTGGATTAACCAAACAAATCAAAAGTTACTTTACATGGCCTCGTTCAATCATTTCCAGCTCAAGTTCGATATCAAGTTCGATTGCAGGACCTCAGATTGTGTTACGTAAAGTTTACTGCCCCGAAGAATACCTCAGCGACTCAAAATTGAGCTTTGATTTATTTCTGATATACTGAAAAACTGATGAGCCGTCTATCATTCACTGTGCAATCGCCAAAGTTCCTACAGCTTGAGCATTGATTTTATTGAACATTACATCGGTCTTTTCACTTATATACGAGTATTTAAGTTCATTCTCACTGCTACCTAGAAAAATTTTAGTTCAAAATGGGGGGTAGTCTGTTGAATTTATATTTTAGTGTGTATTGAATTTATATTTGGTGGCAAAATTACGGTTCTCAAGAATTAAGGATCTCTCAGTTCGTTTACTGTTAGATTTATGGTAACAGCTTTCTTACAGCAAAATGATTGGCTCCTACATATATTGCACTTGATATTTCTGAATTACCGTGGGATTCTTATTTACACTAACTAATTTATTTTGTAAAGACTTCGTAATTATTATAGTACAATATTCGCTCGCACGGGCTTGATATGGTTCTAATGATGCAGTCAAACACGCCCCGACGGCCCGATTGAGGCCACATGCCCTGATGCTGGGAAGTCCTCCTGAGCTCGTTGTATTGAGGAGAGCAAAGTCTAAGAGCCCTTGATTCTCAATTCTGTTCGTTCTAGCCGAGTTCATTTTTTATTTATCTCCTAGACTCGTGAGTTGTCATGTTCTGCTGAGAGGCACAATATTTGTTCGAGAGTGTTCCAAAACAAATAAAGCTAACGAGAGCAGAGCGCGAGGTGTTGATACCAAGCCTAAAAACGATTCGTCAGCATTGTAGGATAATTTTTCGAATTTTTTTGCAGTATAATATGAACTCGGGATCCGCTCAACCATAGATCAAGCGTGTTTTTTTGAGCTAGTCATAAGTATAGTTTGTACTTTTTTTTGAGAGGTGTTGTTCCGAACCAGTCCCGAGTAAGAGAAAACTCATGCCAATGCCCAAGTACATATTATCGTATTTTAAATTAGCATGAGCTTAAGAAACAAACATGTCCAGGATTTTAAAACATGAGTAACCTAATTTATCATCGTATTACGACAGGTGGAAAAAATTTCAAATAAGTGTAATTCTCATGTCGTGTTCATTACCAGTTAAACACAGTTCACAACCTGAAAAAAACTAATGGAACGCATACAAGTATGAACAACACCTATTGCAATGGTATCACAAGTTTTCTACTTCCCGTTATCGAAGTATTTCCCGGAATTAAATTTGGTTTTAGTCATTGTCCTTGAACAAACTACATCATCTTCGTGAAGTACTTTCTCTCAGCTCTAGTTCTTTCGTTTTAATTTCAATTTCAGTTTTTGTTTGAGCATTTTTTTCACCCGCTCTCATTCGGCCACCAAAAAAGTCACTCTCTGCTGGTTTCCACTGATTCGTGTCTCTTGGCTTATTGTTATTCAGTGAATTCCTGATAAAGATTGTTTATAGCGACTTTCTACAGAATAATTGCTTCTTTAGCTTTTTCTTCCCATGGCACACATTACACGTATTCTCCAGCTGGAAGTTAGACCCATAGGAGGTCGCTGCCAAGGTCTGCTCAATGGCGGTACAAATACAGAGCAATAAACATCAGCTCGTAGAAATTACGGAGAAAAATCCTTCTCAAGAATGTAATAGTAAATTCTTAAGGTGTTTCCGTCCTTGAAAGAAGAATCCTACAGAACATCGGGGCTATTTACGTGCGGAGTATGAAACCCCGTTACGAGTTCCAGAGTTCATGAGCCTCGGAACGAGAACTTCAATTTTTCTTTTTCAACAGAAATGGCATTCCAATTTCAGAATACTTTTGGGAAATATTTTGTTTTTGCTTTTCCACTGCTTTCTGAAAGTTGAAATCGTCCACGGCAATCCTCTTGACTTGGAAACTTCAGGCTATTTCCGATGTTGGAGCGCGGCGTGATGACGCGCACGGAGCGCGAGTTTCTGTTCACACCAGACCTCAAATCAGAGCTCTGAGCCATACGGGATGCCCACGGCATCATATCTGACAAAGTTAGAGTTGTTCAATTGTGAACGTGGCCATGAGCAAAGGTTTGTGTGGATTTACAGTAAATTGACCTAGACATTTCCTTTGTCTTAGTTTTCTTTTCTCCCCTGGGTGCACAGGATGGGCAATCACAGGATAGTTTAGGTTAGTGAGGTTTGTCTATCGTATGCTTAAGAACTGGTGACTCCAGTGGGCACTTTTAGATTACATCGGCTATAGAGAGGCCTTCGTGTCATCTATCTTTTGTGCCCACTCTACATCTTTCAGTTTTCTCAAGTTCTTCACTATCAGTTATTTGTCTTTTATTCTTCTTCTTTCTTAACTCGTCATTTCGATGAGTCGGGTATTCTGTGTGGAAACATACCCTATGCATGAATATTTAGTTTTCCACAATCCACACTCAATGGACCCTTCTCTTTAGGTGCGACATAGTCTAAGTCACTGATGCGCTGCAATCTATACCCCTACTGCTACTACCTATTTCTCTTTTATTTCATTTGTGAAGATAGCTGACTCCTACAGAAAGTTCATTGGCTCATTAGTTATGGAAACCATCTCCTTTTTCTTGTGAACATATGAATTTATATCTTTAGGGCTCTTTTTAATAGCATACAACAATTTGCTCGCGCATTTTATTTACTCTTGGAGTGGTATAAATGTCGTTTCATACATTTACAGTTTTTCCAGAAATTATATTCGGTACGTTCTTAAGAATACTCTGATGAAGAAAAGCTCATTTATTGTGAGCGCATGTTGATTATTTTTTCACCTAGAACAAGTTATCGTAGAGTAATTCGGCGACCCTACTTGCATGGGCCAATTATGCAAGGAAAGGACTTCTCAACTTTATGTGTGTAAAATGAAAAGTAAAATATATTAAAAACCAAGTTTTAAAATGGACTTATGCCTAATTATACACGGTGCTACTGGTTTTGACAATGGACACAAAAACTCAAAAGAATTACTTTTCCAAGAATTAGTGAAGATCCAAACATAAGTCGTTTTCGAGATACCGAATCATAAAGGTTGTAGGTCTCTAGGAAAATTTCTTACTGTGTGCATCTTGCTGCGCATCGCTTTATCGTGTCCGGGAGTCGCTTCTGTGTACGTACCAGACCTGCACTGACGTAGGGGGTGGACATTTTGAATACTCGTTGTAATTCCAATTCCTTAATTCATTTCATGTTATCAAATGGGCTGCTGCCCGTACCATAATTCGACAGACCCTACTAAACTTAGAGGTCAAATATCTCGAAAATGATGAATGTTGCAATTTTACTTATTCCAGAAAAAGTCTTTCTTTAGGGTTGGTATATCTACTGTCCAAGGTTGCGCCATTCATTTTGGGATACTGCGTGCATTTGTAGATGTCAAGTACTCTGCTATAGACCATGTTCTTCCACTTGGTTTATCGTTTGAACCGGTACCGATGCAAATATAGTTCGTCTGGTCTACTTATTTGGTACTAGCGCAACAATAACTTCATGAGTATTCATCTTCCACGAAAATTTCACAGCAGGAGACTTCACTATATTAAAAGGAATTAGAACTGTTAAAATATGGGTAACTATTCTAATTTTATTTTATGTTATAAGTAAATAATTTTCAGATCCTTGCATACGTCGAAATGCAACTCAAAGTACTGTATTCTGCTTCAACTTTTGCTGATGTCTTTTTCTGTGAGAACAACCCCTCAAGCAGCTTGCGAAAGACCATCGTCAATAGAGTTATGTTTGTTTGGGTTACCTATCTCGTGCTGTGGGAGCACTGTTATGTTAGCTGAGATTTAGTTAAGATTTCGTGATTTCTTTTTTTCGTGCCCACTTTGTTTTTTTTTATTTTAATGCCTTCTTCGCTGATGATACTTTGCCTTTTCTTCCTCTAACTTCTAAACTTGCTGCTTCTATGCTCAGGGGATCTTGTGTGGGAACACACCATGTGCATGGATTCCTCATTCTCCAGAACCTATATTAAATTATCCCTTCCTTTTCGGTGCGAGATTCTTTAATTTTTGACCGAATGCTTCAGATTCTAGACTTTGTTCTAGTTCCTCTAAATAGCTCCCTTGTTGAAACAGTCAATGTTTTGATTGAAAGCTCTCTGCAGGGTCCACGAAGCGGACTTCGTGCTACTGAAGGTATTAAACGTCGTATGCAATGAATTAAATTCTGAAGGTGAAATAATAATTTTCATACTCACAATGAGCGAAAAAGTTGGAAAACCTTTCATTTGGGAATATTTCGAGAAATTGTCCTCCGATTGAGTAATTGCAAGAACTGTGCGACTAAAATATGGGTACGCTAATTCAACTAGACATAAATTTCCTACTACACTCTTAACTAGACGAATCTAACTATGCGGAGACGGCGAAATGAAACTAAGCGATTTTCTATGCTTGTCAAGAATGTTCTGTGGAGAGTATATATTTATATCCCGTGTATAATAGTAGTAGTTAATAAATAAATTTAATACATCAAGCGGTACGAAATTAGCTAGCTCGCTTTAAGGCCCTAGCACACAGCCAGCTGTCAGCTGCAGTGTAAACGAGCTACTGCTGCTGACATCGCCGCGTGTCAGAGCATCCCTCATGAGAGAATGCCTAATTCAGGCATCATAATACTGGGCCAGTTATGGTCAGATAATGGTGACGTCCAGCAAACGAGATTTTACAATGCTGCTTAAATCGGTGCCTTTGAAGTCATATTGAGCGTTTCCAGATACTAATAACATTCATGAGAGTAAGATACGCACTCAAAAGGCACCCCATATTTCACGAGCTATTTTTCCTTCCAGGATGCTACCATTGCATCTCACAAACAGTCGCTAACAATTGAAGTTAGGTCAAAATCTGAGACCAAGTAAGTAAGTAAGGATCTCACCCTAAACTAGCCATTTAATTTCAAATTCATGCACTGTTTTTGGTCAGTAAAACAAGGACGATATACTGCGGAAATCCTGCTCAGAAGCCCTGTTGACTTCAGGCCGTAGCTCTTCGGGAACAAAGGCTAGATCACTGCAGTGTGCCCGCGGCTGCATGCGAACCTTGGAGCGGGCCTCCTAAAGACCCTACAGAGGCTCATTGATGTTGAAATCGCTTGCCTTCGCTGACATTAATAGATGGAGAACCTCATTTTCATGCTCGTCAGGTTGTCAATTGCCCGCGTCCCTCTATATTTCGACGCGGTATTAGTATGTTGTCAAGCGACACCGTGCTCGAAGCAATATCGGGAACGATTTGAAGAACAATTTAGCAGCCTACTTGAGGTGTCTGCGGCTGCACGAAGTGTTTGTCTAAGGATGCTATCAAGAAAGATGTATCAATAGACATTGACATTTCTCCCCGGTACATGAGGGTCATCATTTTAATTTTACTTGAAGGATATCTCCAGTAGATAAATAAGCTGGGCAGTTTTCTCGTTCGTGTTGAAAATTTGAAGCCTTCTCTTCTTCTGTTAAGAGTACCCATGTATCAATTCGGGTGTTGTAATTACCTTCAATTACTCCACTAGATATCATTCCCACTGAAATTTATTTAAATTTATTCATACCCTTTCAACACTTCTTTTTTCACATACTTTTCAAATGTCTTTGAATCTAGATATAATTCACTTTCGATGGAGGTTATTTATTCTAATAAAACCGTTTTTTACACTCAATTTTCTCCCGCATGCAACACTGGACCATCAATTTTTGAGGGTCTGAATTCAATACATCAGTGGTAAAGAACAATTGTTATAGACAAAAACTCCAAGACTGGTATATTCGTGCCAAATTTTACCAGCACAAATGCACTTGAGGTTGTTCACACGCGTAGGACGTTTTTGGATTCTTTTGTGACCCCGTCTACTGCTGTTATTCACAAAATTAATTCTTGTATTTATTTATTTATTACGTGCACAACTTGTCGCTCCTGTGGAGTCGGCTCTTGAATGCTTGACAAAATGTTGCATAGATGAGGTACTTCTGCGGCTGTTGGGTCTGTGGAAGCTCAGAGTTGGATTTATTTAAGTTTTAATTATGAATCCTTTTAATTTGTCTCGCCAACAAAACGAAGCGCATTGGCTTTAGTGGTACAGTATCGAAGATTGCAAAGACATTTTAATTGAGATGTTCAATTAGATAAAACAACCGCTTCCTTAAAATGAAGGAGATTTTTCAATCGGTGAACGTTTTACATTCCGTTAACCTCCAGATAAAACCATTGTCAGGTGCGTAGTACGCGGAATTGTTAAGGAAATTGGGAACTTTGCCATTCTGTGTCACGAAATGGCAGTGCGGCTCTAGGCGTTTTAAAATATTCTGTTGTTTCGATGAGCTTCAGAAGCATTCTACTGGATAATAATATTTTATACATTGATTCAGAAAATATTAATATTGTATTTGAAGCACACTAAATAGAAACCATTAAAGTTTTCCAAAATTCGTACAATCACCTCTCAACTGCTGTTGAAACAATTCTTAAAGTATACCTCACATTCAAGCTAGAGCGCATACAATTGAAAAAGAGATATGTGTAACGTTCCTATGTTTCATTCTTACTTTAACTTTTAATAAGCTTCAATATATGACAAATATAGTTCACACTAAAACTACGGTAGTTCTTTCATACCGCGCACAAATTTTTCCTATACTTAGTTTTAGCATCCGAATTTAAATAATTCGTATGCTTTTCGAAAAACATCTGATGATATACGTAGAATCAGCGTCTTTTTAAACCTGGCAGTCCCAACTTGATAATCTATTTTATCAATCATTTCATCGATGAGCCTCAGCTTTCTTTTGATCCTCAACCAAGCTATGAAAAATAACCTAATGGAAATTTTTTTCGCAGACCTTATATTAAGTGTTTATTAATGTGATTCAAATGAGTCAAAATTATTAAATCGAGTCATTTGAAGTCTTTCTATGCACGTACTGATTTTTCTTCTTCAGAATGCATAAGTTAATAACAGCATCTTTAGCTTGAAATACTCCAACATTAAAATACTATAAATACAGTGCTTATATACTCATTCCTCAATTTTTCACGATTTCTGTTAAGGGTTATTAAGGAAATTACCCTGAGTTGGAGAGGGGGGGAAAGGAAATTGGGTTAAGTGATAAATTCAAGAAATAACAACATACGTCGACGAGTATTACGTCTGTATTGTTATATTTATTTCAATTGCAATAAATTTGCAGTTTCAATAAATTTGCAATTAGAGGTACTGGGAGCTCTCAATGTATATTGAGGTTACTAATAGTGCTGCGCAAGATGAAGCATCGGCTCTACAGTATGATGCTCCTTGCACGAGTGAATCTGCTGATAAATCTACGGATTTTAAAACGAATATTTAACTTACTTTTCACACATCTCGCATGTTCTTTCAATGATTGCTGTATGTAATGTGAACGGTTGATATTCTTTGCAGATACTAGCCAATAAACCTGGCTCGGTGTATTAATTAATTTTGCTCTTCAAGAATGAAATGGAATCTGTAGTAAATAGCAACATCTTAATATTCTCAAGTAAACCATCACTAGATTTTTCAAATATATTCAGCTTGACACCGTAAATAAAATCTAAATAAGAAAATTATTTTACATTTCACTGCACTATGTGTAAAACAGTCATTGGGAACCAAACAATTAAACGAATCTTGACCTGCAAGGTACGAATCTTAAGATGAAGTCAACAGTAACATACAAGATTTTGAGGTTTTCCTCTCACAAGACTTGTACCCAGAATTTGATTTCATAATGTATTCAAATTTTGCCTCAGTTTCTCAGGAATCTCATTTAACCCATGGTAGATTCACTAATGAGAGCAAGAAGTTGTTGTGATTTATATTTTCCATATTGACTGACTTCATATCTATTGATCGTGAAAACTTCTATCATATAGCCTGAATAAACGTCCTTATGAGTTGAGTCGCTGCGGTTGAGTCATCTTCTACATTCGCATTTAGATGCTGTAATCTCCAAGAATCTGAACACTACTGTTTACGAAACTTGTCCTGGCCTAGTGTAGGCTGATAATGCTTTTGTATAGAGTATAAAATTCTTACTCGTTATTTCCCTTCTATGATCAATCTTCAGGAAAATTCCTATAAGTCATTGCTGACAATGGTAAATAAAATGCAGCATGCCTGAGAAATGTTGGCCAAGCGATTCACTCACAAGTCTGGTTGGAACTCACAACTTCTTAGAGTTTTTTTAATTAGCTACTCTCTTAGCCTCCCAGCGTAGTTATAAAAGAACATTGCTAAATTAAAGTTAGCCTTTGTATTTCCTATAACTTAACACTTTCATTCCTACAAAATATTAAATTTTTGTTCGAATAATTGCACTTCAAAGTTGGTTTACTGCGAGCGAGTCGGTGAAACTTTATATAAGTTCTCAAGAACAGAACCATCCTGGTGATTGTGAAGAAGCTAAGCAGAAAATGGGTGACTCATGGACAAAATAAACTATAGTAGAAATGAAAGAAATTCTACGGCCGTGTCACGTTTGACTTTGAGTACATTTCGAAGGTATTTGAAGCTTCGCTTGCCCTTTTGAATAGGAATACATTAGTGATGGCAAAATTTGCATCTAGTGCAAAACCGACATTTTTGTTTCCAGTTTTGCTCAACGACATCAAACTTTAAGGCAAATGTATCGATAAATAGTTGATACCCAAAAATCAATCTGTTCCGCTATACAGCTACCGGTTTATTTTTGACAAACAAGAAAAAACTTCCCTACCTCTTCATTCGGCCAAAACGCTTTCAACCACCTACAAAACTTAAAGCTTTGCCTTGTCTTCGATAATCGTTTAGCTTGAGAAGCGTCCAACTTGCTGGCTTCTTTGACCTGCGGCTGGTGTCGATATTGGAAGATCTGCATGAAAATCCGGCGCCTCTTTGCAATAGAGAGAAAAACCTAAGTCTTTACAAAGATTGTATGCCCTACGTTTACATAAGAATTTGTTACGTTTATCTTCATACGGAATTTCAACAAATTTGTTGTATAAATTTTATGGTTAGAACATGCCTTCTTCGTGTAAATAGAAGTTTACTAACAGTATCAGTCAAGATAAAAGTAGTGACTTGCAAGATATTTGAATCCTGTTTGGGAAGAGACTAAACGATCCAGAATAAAGTGAGTACTCAAAAACTTCATTTCATAATCAAGAAACAAACTTATTGATGTTCGTTCTTTAATGAAAAAACGTACCTCAGTTCGTGCAATGAGTATTTTTTGCCCACCATCCGAGGAAAATTATTTTAAAACCTCCGCTAGTACCAGTTAGAAATATCGAGCTGAAATATGTTTACGAAAATATAAATAATGCGAATACATTTTTCCAGTACGCTAGTTAGAAATTTTAGCAAGTTTTTACGGGCACGCAGAAATAAAAGTTAGCGCAAGGTGAAGAATCATATGTCCAATAATGCAGGAGCAGGAATAATCTAAGTAATAGTCGTAGTAGATGGCGTCTCCTGACATCGCTTATTGTACGATGACGGCGCAGCGCAGGAAGGCGGCCACCTCCACTGGATGCGTCCAGAGCTGATAGATGGATGTAATGTTGTGTTGTTGTCATGGTGCCACCCGGTGGTTACAGTCTAAAAGAAGATGGGTTACTGTGTGGGGATGTACCTGGCAGTTGGGACAAAGGTTCGACTGAGTGGAATCCAGTCTTTGTCTGTACGTGTTGAGTGAGGTGTGGTGACCGCAGCGAAGTCGTGTAAGGTGTAGCGAACACAACTTTTTTTACAAAATTTGTCCTGACCTAGTGTAGACTGATAATGTTTTTGTATGAAGTATAAAATTCTAGATTGTACCATAGAGAATTTTATATTGTACTTTATAAATATTGTACAGGGTGACACAAAAAAAGAGAGAGGATATATCACAACCCGGTTCTAAATACAAAATGTAC
>VOMN01095917.1:0-10277 GCA_014899125.1 Orchestia grillus
ATAATGTATGTTGCAGATTATATGTTTTAAATCGGATGTTGATTATTTATGTAAATATTTATTTTATCTTTTATTTTAACAATTTCTGTTGCAAATATTATCAGTGAAATCAATTGTATAGTTCTTCTGTCAACTTTTTCATTCCTCCAACCAACTTATTCATTATATAAAGGCATTTGTATTTGTCTTGGCAGTATATTATAATTCCAGGGCCATTTTTTGCCCCTTCTAAAAAATATCCCTTGAAAATTATGCCATTTTCAAAATATAGTATTCCCAAGCCATGAAAGACTCCCTATTTCACCTATCCATAGTATTTCTCAATAATTTAATAAGCTTTTTTCCCTTTATTTATTTCTGATTTCTTGCTATACAGAATTGTAGCTTACCCAGTCATGGATCCGAAATAGTAGTCTCCTTTATAAATAGTACCATCAGAATACTTATACTACCCATATCCATTCATCGTTCCATTTTTGAAATGTCCCTAGAATTCTTAATTATTCTAAAATGATATTTTTCCTTTTCCTGAAAACTATTTGGCAATAAAGTTCCCTTCATAAACAAAATGACTCCTTTTCTGTTGTTGTGATGAACGTCTACTAACCTAGTTAATTTTTTTTTGAATTTAGCTTGAATATTTTTTCATTGCAGATTCACTAGAAGTCCCTTTATGTAACTCATTTTTTACGAAATTGGCTGTCCAATAAATTCCAAAACCATTAGGACTGCCCTGAGAGAACTCCCCCTCATATACATCTCCATTTTCATACTGGTATAATCCTTTAATGAGCTTTCCTTTATAAAACTCGCCTATTGCAATGTATCCATCAGTCAAATTTTAATATATTCCTTTCCCGTTTAGAATTGAAGTTCCAATAAACTATCCCTCAGTTTCACAAATGTATGCTATTCTATTTTAGTTTTATTTATTTCTGTTTTGGGAGTCTTGTATTCTACCTTTTACCATTTTTCCTTTTTGGAAAACTCCCTGATAAACTACATCATCTTTATCTGTGAGTGTAGCCTTGCCTGACAACTACCCATTTTAGTTTACTTACCCTTGGTAACTAAACCCCGTTTCAGTATCTAACATAGCCTTTACTAGTTTTCCCTACTTGAATTAGCCTTTAATTGCTATTAACTTTCCATTTTGAGTTTTTTTTAGCCTTTTTAATCCTTTAGTCAGTAAATCATGTTTTTCACTAAATGAAATGGTTCCATACCCATTTGCTTTTTCATCCATGATCTACCCATTGTATTAAGCTCCACATTTGTATACAATTTTTTTTTAATAGTTCTGATTTCCCATTTCTATTTCTATAAAATTATTCTAATCAACTTATTAAAACGTAAAATAACAAAATAATCTTGTAATTTGAAACAAAAACGTAAGAANTTTCATTTTATTCTACTTTTTTCTAAAAAAGTAAGCTTACCACAAAATAAAATTAAATAGGAAAAAAAAAAGGATGTTTTTATTATTAATTTTAAGCTTATTGATTAAAATCCTAAAGTAAAGTTCAACAAATGTTGCCTCCCATATAAAAGAAAAACAAGCTACCACCTTTAGGGTAGCTTCAAAGTCTCCCAAACCCTGAAATAAAATTAAAAGACAATAAGCAGCCGACTTAATAAGAAACATCTGGGATGTATACGTGCTTAGGAATATTAGCCTGTTTCGGAGGACTATGCATTCATATTGTTATTGGGTCACTCTACCAATGGGGAATCATCAACATCTACATTACCAGCTATTACAAAATTCTTGACCCATCAGTCACCCTGCAATCTAATGCCATCGCTTTTCCTTTAATGTTCATGAGCATTGGACTTACCATGCGACTCGGATTGTTTTTGGCCTAGAAAACCCATCCCCTGATTATTCTGGCCATGAATCAAACTCTTTGCGCTGTATCAATATTAGCATCCTCCTTCATGGACGATGTGATACTGTTCATTTTGTTTTACGGAATTATTTTTGGGCTGATCGCAGGTATGAGCTTCATGGTTCCCATTGTTGAGTGCAACAAATATTTGCCAGGAAAGAAAATGTATGTAAATGGAGTCATTTTGATTGGAACTGGCATGGGCTCTGTTGTTTTTGGCCTCTTTTCCTATAATTATCTGAATCCTGAGAAAGTGGCTCCTTCCAATGGGTACTATATTGGTTCAGATTAATTGTAAGCAATCGTTAAGGAAGTACCAACTCTTTTGAAATATTTGGCACTTCTGTATTTCTGTATTGGTATGATGGGAATGTGTATGTTGGCTCCAGCTTGTATAAAAAATAGAAAAGTATAGAACGAACAAAGGTAGGCTTAACAAAGAATGTAGGCTTCAGGAGATCAGGTAGGTTAGACGAACCAAGCTGGTCAACAAAGTAATGTTAATAATCGCTAAATTTTAATCCTTTAAGGAGAAGCTTAAAGGCGACCTCAGCCCCAAAGATAAATCATTGTCAACCCTTATTAAGCACAAACATTAAAATAAGGATTTTGTTCCTTAGTCTGCTGGATTTAGGCATTTATATTGATACTTGGCTCATGTGGTTGTTTGCTAATAAATGGGAACTATAAAACATACGTTAAAGCTACAATCACAGATGATTAGTTCCTAACAATAATCGGAGTGGTCGGTTCCGTGGGCAATGGATGTACAAGGTTCTTCTGGAATCTGCTATTCAGCAAGACTGGGTACAAAACTGTCACCTTGCTCAATATTTTCATTATGATAGTCGTGTACTCGACTATCAGGTTCACTGTCGATGTAAAGTAAGGATATTTGATCGAGGTATTCCTTGCAAATAGCTGCATTGGAGGATATCTGGTTACAGCCCCTACAATGACACAGGCTTTGTTCGGGCAGGAAACCGGATCAAACATTTATGGATTTTACTGGGAAATGTTTGCTTTAGCTAATTTTATCCAATATGGCTATGTTCAAGGAATATCAACTACTGAACAGGGCTTTGACACAGTCATTTATATTTGTTTGGGCATGAGTATCTTGGCAATCCCCATTATTATGCTAACTACCTTCCAAGGTCCATGGAACAACGACACTAGCTCTTTGGAGTACTGCATTGGATATGAGAAAGAAAAGAACTAAAGAGAAAGAGAAAGGGAGAGGCAGCTAAACGCTGAAGAACGAAATGAGCAAAATTTGATGGTAGAAGAAACATTACAACAAATTGAAGTTAAATAGTCTGTACCCAAAGAAGTCGGAAAGGGAAATCAAATAGCTCCTTAGCATTGAATACTTTGATATTAAAATCAATAAAATAGATATTTTCTAATGATCAGCCACAAATTGTGATCTAGAATGTAAGTCCAATATGAAAATATTTTGTTTCTTTATCTTTAATTATTTCTTTATTTAGAAAAAAATGTATTCTTTGTTTATAAAATAAAATAAAATGTATTGTAATCTTATGAATCAATCAATCAATTAAATTAAATATAACTTTTAAAGCTACATTTTTTTATTTAAAGCTGGGCTAAAAAAATTAAAATGTCAAAATGTCCTCAATGAATCATTTGATTTTATAGTTGGTTGTTGTGATTTTTCCTCCTTTTGTATTGGTCTCGGGCCAGTTGTAATTTCCATTCCCGTAATTGGATCCTTTATGGACAACAAAAACGTGACCCTGAAAGGGTTTGTCTCTTAGCTGATGAACGAGATATGAGCTTTTGTCATCTCTTTTGTCGGCCTTTGGGTATTTTTTTGCAGCCCAGTCCCCCATTTCATTTGCCCTTATTGGCATTCCACATTCACTGCAGCTAAATCCGATTTTTTTCAAATCTTTCTAGCTGACAATATTGAGATCCTTTAATGCTGTAGATGCTTCATGAGCACAGTCAGGCTCTCCAGGTCGATCACAAACAGGCATTTAATGGCAAATGTAGCAAAAACAATGATAAAAATTAAAAAAATTTTTATAAATAATTATTTATTAAAAGTATTAAATTTTTTTTGAATGATAATAGTTTTGAGTAAAAAAGTACTTAACTTTATTTTCGATTTTTTAGCTAAAAACAGCTAAAAACAGCATAAATATCTTCAAATGATGCTTTAAATGTATTACTTACTTCTATTTTTTTTTCTTTTTCATTTTTTTAGCTTTTTGCAATTTCATTTCAATTGTTTCAATTGTTTCAATTGTTTCAAATTATTTCTTAAAAATCTATCAATTGATTTGATTTGATAAATTAATACGTTTTAATTTATAAAAAAATCAAATAAAGATTTTATTAACATTTTATTATTATTGTTGTATGCCTAAAAAGATTTTAGACTTTAATATTACACAAAGTTTAGTTTTTGATAAGTTTATTAAATCTTAAATAAATTAATACAACTTTATTTTTTTAAATGAAAGCAGCCATAAAATCAAAAAGTTAATGCTAATTCATAAACTCATGAATGAATTCTTTAAAAATATTAAATGGCTATTCACACATGAAATGTAACAAATAATCACGTTTTGCCAATTTCTAGATGATGGAGTCTGTTATACTTGATCCTTTCAGCCCTGTGATGACAAGATGAGCGAGACAATGAGGCCATACAAAGCGAGAGCTTCTCCGAAAATCAAAATCAAAATCATGCCCACGAAAATCTTATCCTGTTGAGCGTTGGCTCTCACACCCGCGTCTCCGACAATTCCGATGGCCAAACCAGCAGCCTAAAATTAAAGCGAAATATACCAAAGAGCTGAAGCCACAGCAGAGTCCTGAGGCCAGATGGGCGTAAGCTGAACTAGCTGTATATTTTTCCTCGCCAGATGGAACTAAATAAGACAATGAATGTACTCTTTTGGATAATGATGACGGCAACGATCATACCATAAATACCGAGAATACCAGCCATGACCACGGGCACCACTGACTTCATAATCAGCTCAGGCTTCAATACACCCATCGAGCAGATTCCCACTCCGGCCTTGGCACTTCCGTAAGCGGCACCGAGGTTGGCGAATACCAGGGCTGATGCTACTCCGATGTATCCGAAAAAGAAATTGTTTGGGTCTGCTTCTGCCATTGTTTTTGTTGTTCTGTCTGAAATATCTGAAATTAATTATTAATCTATATCCTGCTCCAACATATATTATTCAGAAATCCTGATTTTACATATAAATTAATTTTTAAATTTACCTTTCTAAATAATATCCTTATCTGACTGCATGCAACAGCATTTAATTTAAACAAAATGAATGCAGTGTACAATAAAAGTAAACAAGTATCAGTATAAATGCATTTTAGATGTTGGGTTACCTGCTGTCTGTTGAGTCAATCAAACCAAATAGCCTCTGCAGGATCAAAAATTCCTAGGCCTTCACTAGGAACAGATGAGAACATTTTTTCACCAATTCCTTTGTCGCTGCTCCATCTTTGAAGTACCATTTCTTCCTATTCTATTTTGAAAAGTGACTTGCTTTTCAATTCTCCTTTGTTCATTTTGTGCTTTACGTCGCATAAAAGCTATGAAAAGACACTTTTCTTTACAACCATCATCAAATAGTTCTGATTTACAACCATGCAGCTCTAAATTATGTTTTAAAGAAAGTTACGTTGATATCAAGTCTCTATTTTAAATCCTATACTAACTAGACCAGCTCCTATGAGTGCAACTTGAGATAGGTCGAGTTGATTCGCCAAATCGCCTTAATTAAGTCTTCTAGGCCGATTTGTTCATTGCTAAAGGAGCTAATTAAGTTTACCTATTGGAGTAAAACCTAAAGTAATCTGAAATAGAAGAAAATATACTTTTGTGGCTCTTCTAGAATTTAGAAATCATGTACTGCGCTAGTTTAGCACTAAATCTATTCGAGCGACTTGGTGATGTTTTCGACGTATTAAGAGAAAGTTAAATTACTGAGGTTGACTTAAGAAATTTGGTTGAACAGCTCAAATATTGTGCTGATCTTTGTTTGTGCCTTTAGTTCTTTCAAAATTTGAGCTTTCCTCCTTTAAACTGTCTTTCTTCTACGAATCTCGTAGTTCACATCATCCTTTGAGAGATCGAGCTTGCAGAACAAAAATTTGAATTCTTTATTCATATCTAAAAGTAGCTGACTTCTTTCCACAAAGCTCAAATCTTTGTTGGATCTAATAACCTGCTATATTTTGCTTTCACTTCCTTGAAGCTCTCCTGTTGGAATGGTCAGATTGAATTTCCTATTTCTGAAACCCAAGATTTCCCTTTCGATAAATTAACGGCTTCCCATAAACTTTAGTCTCGCCATTTTTTCAACAAGCTGCTCTTTAGTAAAGTTTTTTAGGTTATCGTTTATGCACATGACACTTATATAAAAGGAGAGCAAAAATGTTTCTTTATAGTAAAAGCTATTTTCAGGGATATTTGAATGCGCATACATAATTCCGCCATACCTTTGCTAAGGCGGCAGGTTGAAGGTGGCTTCTTGAATAATTTGCTACATCTCATCATTCATGGTGTACAGCCCTTACTCAAGCGTGCCTTTAGACGTGAAAATAAGCTACTCACCCACATGATTGCCGTTGATAAAATATTCAGCTTATTGGTAGGTTCGGGCCAAAAGTATGACTACTCCGTTTTCTAGTGCCATCGAAAGTTTCAGTTATACAAGCTCCTATTCTACAAACTAGCAAGTGCCTTTAGCAACGACATAGTAAGCTGGCTACATGCCTAAGATTATCAAATTGAGAGTTACTGTCATAAAGCTTATTAAAGGTGGTTTTGAGCTTACCGAAAAGAGTTGAGTGCCTGCTGCATAGCTAGCCTTCAATGTCAGGGTAAATGGCAGAAAGCTTTAGGACTGGCTTGAGAAGAGCCAAATTATTATCTGGAGCTGAGAGGTCCATTTGTATGTTATAAAGTGGATGGTTATATTTCAAAATAGAAGAAAAATGTATATAGTATGGTACAAAATATAAAAGTAAGCGCATTTTATTTCATTAAATAAAATCCTGAATCTAAGCAGTGACTAAGTTAGCGAGCAAAATCAGATAGAATTGACTTGTGCTCGATCTGATAACACACAACTGCAAATTACGAAATTAAATAAACAACATTCAGTATATCTTAACCTTTTTATTTTCAATCTATCAATTCATCAAGATAATTAAACCACAGTCTGTCTTATTTTCATTATATTTCATCTTAAAAAAAGTTTCTTGCCTGTCTTTATCAGAAAAATAAACAAAGAAACAAAATCCATAAGCAATCCTATAAAATCAATAAAGACAAGCCCAAGCCAAACCAAGTAAGATAAAAATGAATTAAAGCCATACAAGTTCATCTCATCGATCTCATCATCAGCATAGTCATCAAAATCGCTCACTTTATAACGGAGATCAAAGCGGATAGATAGAGCAACAGATACGTTCAATTTAAGATTAGATTGAGTTTACTATTTGTAATTACTAAGCAATTTTGAATACTGAAAAGAAAAATACAGCTGACAGGAATGAGTTCTTACTTTATCTGATTCAGTCAATGAAAGAAAAGCAAAATGCATAGCTCAAAAAATATACAGCTCAATTACAGAACATCGAACGCGAAAAAGAATAGGCCGAATCCTTAGACGCACAGATGAGAAATATTGGCGAGGGAGTAGATGGAATAGTTCATTAGGGCAAAAAGTTGAAAAAAATTAATCTATCTTTGCAGGCTTAGCTAAGAGAGCAAGGTATGAGAGAAAAGTAGCTTGACGAAGAAATATAATCACGAACTCAGGAAATTAATGAGCTTAGGCAACGGGTTGATGAATGGGATAGAACCAAACTAAAATGGAACAGGAAAAAAAAAGACATGATTCAGTTGATCGATAATGCTCAGAACTAAGTCCAGAGATGTCAAGCATCTTCTGAAAATACCTGTCCTGAAACTGGAATTTAAGAAGAAAATTGCGATCACTGTCAAGGGAATAAAATGAACAAACTTTTAACAAAGTACCAAAGAAACGGGCCAACCAAATGATACTTAGTTTGGCAAAAAAATAATTTTATTTTTAAAAAGTTTCAATCAAACACAGTTGTACTTTTAAGATTTTTCAAATTTTTATTTTCACTTTGTCAATGCTTTAGTTAATTTAATTAAAACTCATAGCTTTGTTTATAACTAACTAAACATAATTTTGAGGATTAAAATGATTTTTGTACTACTGAGGCTGACAAGCAAGAAAAGCTCCAGATTTTTATAGTTTGTTTTCAATATCTTTTTGAAGCGTCTCAATGAGACAAATCTTTGAATACTTAAATCGAAATAGCTTTTGTTAATAACTAACTACATATATCATTTATGAGCTCTCAAGTAGTTCATTTTCTTCGCTTTTTTCCTGATTTACTGGCTTTGCTCGATTTCTTTTTCCCTGACTTTTTTATTGATCGAAATTTGGGCTAATTAAAGGGAACCAAATTCTGATCTTACATTGTGATGAGTTAAATGCTGGATGGAGACAAAGCACTACTTTGGGAAAAAATTCTGTCCTTTGCAAAGGATCTAAGGCTATCTCTATTTGGACTGAGAAGGCAATTTTTCCATCCCATTGTGACATTGCCCATATACACCTTTTCTTCAAGACATATTTTTTATAATTTTTCGATGCTTTCTTCAATTGCTTTTATCTCAATCTCGGCTTTGAACTCTCTCTCCAAAAGCTATTCTAAGGTCCTTTCAGGAGCTATAGACATTAGAGATTTAATATTAAAGAAAAAGTAGAATAAAACAAAATAATTCAAGAATTGAAATTTGATTGGTTCTATCAGCCAAACACTTCTTAGACAACAATTCCTTTGTTTTTGAATTCCTTTGAAATGGTAAACCCTTTATAAGGAACTTTGCACTCCAAAACGATAGCTTTGAAGATTACAGAGTTAATACTTTTGGCCATCTCTTTTCCACCACATATATAAACGCGCCCTTCATTTTTAAATAAGTGCTAATGAAGTTTTTACTTATCCTCTTCTAACAGTTGCTGAATGTATACTTTTTTCTAAGGATCTTTCCTGCTTTCAGCAATCTTGATCTGGACAATTCCTTATTGCTCATATTTCTAAAAATCTTATTTGAAATAATAATCGACATTTTCATTTTGAATCCCGTAATACCTAAAATTAATTAAAAATTACAAAGTAAGAGGAATCCTCTTTTATTTAGGCTGCTGAGCGACGAATTCGAGTATACTCCTAAAAGGCGCTATTCCACTTCCATTAGCAATCATAAAAAGCGGTTTCTACGGAGGCACAAATGTGGATTCATAAGAATTGATTCTTAAATACTTTGGCTTAGTTTTGAAATATTGACTTGTTAAGCCATCAGGGACCAGTGATACGCAAAGGTCAAAATACTCTTCTTTCTCATCCCAGGAAGACAATGTGTATGGTCTTGCAAGATTTACTCCTAAGTCAGAAAAGAACTCATAAGAAGGTTTTAGATCATCTAAGACTTTTTGGCAAGTTATTCCTTCAAAGTCATTTTTGTTGACAAGCTATGAGTATTTGAGTTTAATCTATTCTGACTATTTACTAAGCATTATTGCATTTTTCAAAAGTTTATTAGATGGTTTTTGACGTAGATTTACGATTCTTTTCAACTGAGAAATCGGCATGGGCGGGAATGGAATCTTCGCTGTTTTTTTGTTTGACTTAAATTCAATGACCTGATCTTCTTCTTCCTTAGATTATGAGATAATATTTTCAGGATAGACATTCACATTGCAAGCAGGAGTTAATACTAGCTGTTCAGGCTTTTTTACTCTGATCCAATATGTAGACCTTCCAGTTTTTTCAGTGTCAGTTCTCATTTCTTTAATGTGAATGACTTCGGCTTTTGGGGATTTGTTGTAGCTATCAAACTCCTTGCTAAGGTTTGTGATTTTCTGACATTNTTCTTACTCCCAATTAATTTTTCTTTTTGTGATTTCAATTGAAAATCCACTTGCCAATTCGTCAATTGGGATATCTCTAATTTAAAATAAAGTCTTAAAGGACTCAATCACTTTGGGATACCATTTTTCATAGACAATTTTGGAGTTGTTTGTTTGAGAATTAGCATCACATCTGGTAGTTTCATGTATCATCTTGGCTCCCTGCTCTAAAAAAGCCTATGTAACCTTTCGGCCATGACCACAAAAGTTTTCAAAAGTAGAATTTCCCAAGGCCAGCACAGCAAAGGATAGTTTTTTCAGCAGCTTTGTATCATTCTTCATTTTTAGAACAAAGTTTAAAAACTACTCCCCATCTTGAGGAGAATCTCCATTTCCATATGTCGATAATAGCATAATTACAGGTCCC